>PVLD010012226.1:0-61408 GCA_004027595.1 Dinomys branickii | reverse complement strand
TGGAGAGGCGAGCGGAGGTTCAGAGGGACGGGAGAGGGACTGCGATGAGGGGGCCCGAGAAGAAAAGGGTCGGGCTAAGGATGGGGCTGGGTGGGGGTGGGGCTCAAGCGGAGGAAGGGGCTGTTGGGAGGAAGGGGCTGCGCTGGGGCGGGTGCGGATGCGGAGGAAGGCTCGAGAGGAGGCTGGTTCCCAGGGATGCGCGGCAGAGCCCGCGGGGGCCACTCGGGTGGCGGGGTCCTTCGCTGGGCCAGCCGCTCCTCCTGTCAAGCGGGTGCCACGACCGCTGCCGCCCGTTCAGGGCGTGGAGGGGCTGCGTGCTGGGGGGGCGGGGTCGAGGCCAGGGCTCGGACCCTGGACCAGGCCAAGGGAGGACAAGGACCGCGAAGAAGGGTGAGAGGCGGCGCGGGCCCGAGGGGTCGGGCGGGGGCCGGGGGCGGGGCGCGCAGGGCGGGGTCGAGCTCGGACAGACTGACACGCGGACGAACAGACTGATGGTCGCATGGGCTCCTCACCACCATGGTCGCGTAGCCTCCTCAGGCCCCGGCCGTGTTCGACCCTTCGTTCGTAGTCCTCGGCATCGTCGCCACCGCCGACACTACAGCCGCCGCCGCCATGGCGACACAAAGGGGAGGGCGCGAGCCGCGCTCCGGCGGCTGTAGCCCCGCCCCTAACGGCTGCCAGAGGCACCAGCGCGCGCCCCACGGGGGCGGGGAAGAGAGGAGAGGCGGCGCCGCTTCTCATTGGCCCTACCCTTGGCCTTAGGGCAACGTCCCGCCCATCTGAGGGCTTTTCATTGGCTTTGCCTTGAGCTCCACCCCTGGCTTTCTCTTCAGTCCCGCCCTCCGAAGTTTGACAGCGCCACGCCCATGACTGCTTTCCATTGGCTGTTATCTCATAGTGAGACACACCCCCGGGTTCTTTATGCGTTGCATCCGACTCTTCTAACACTAAGCAATAAGCCCTCCTCCTTAGTTCACTCTCACTGGCACTCCGACAATTGTCAGTGAAGTCTCACGCGGGGTCAGAGCTTTGCTTCCTTCCTCAAGCAGGTATTCAAAGCCCGGATTCTTCAGTCCCACCCGATCAGCCCCAACCCTAACCCCGCCTACTGAATCAAGAGGGTGCCCCGCCCATGTTCATTTTTCTTCCTATCCTGCATAGGACATAATTCTAGACTTTCACCGACGTGGCCTCGCCCTACCTCCTAGACGTTTTCCTTGTCCTCTCTTCTACAGTCTACTAGCTTCCAGTCTTTTTCCTGGGAGAAGGTTTAGCCTGCAATACTAGAACACAGTCTTACCTCCCACAAGAGGCCAATCCCCACCGTTCCTACAACTGACTGAAACGTACCCAGAAAACACTCCGTAACAATGCCCTTTCCAACTGGACGCCGTCACCGGTCATGCTCTCAGAAGTGTCCGCTCACCTCAGAGGATGTGTCCTTGGTCCATTCATTCACTCTAAGACCGATCACTTTAATTTTTCCAAGTGCTGGGGACCGAACTTAGGGCCTTGCTCATGCTAGGCAAGCGCCGTATCACTGAGGTACAACCTCAGCTTCAGTTCTCATTATTTTATCCATGGATACATCAATAATCAAAACAGGGAAGCCGGGTGCGGTGGCATGCGCCTATATTCTCAGCACTTCGGGAGGCAGAGGCAGGAAGATCTCCTTTGGCTGGTCCTGGGAAATTTAGTGATTTTATGAGACTCAGTCTCAAAAAATGAAAGGGGTGGGAATGTAGCTCAGTGCAGAGGTCTTGGGTTCAATCCCCAAACAATCAGGGAAAAATACACCTTACATCAAAACTCAAAAGCTAATCAGGGATGTAGCTCAGTGGCACTGCAACTGCCTGGCAAGCACTAGGCACTGAGTTCAGTTCCTGGTATCAAAAACAAAATTTTTTTTCAAGAGCTAGTGGGAGCTGGGCATGTGCCACAGGGTTGTAATTCCCAGTGCTTGGCAAGGTGAGGCAGGAAGATCCCACACCTGTAATCTCAGCACCTGAGAGGCCGAGGCAGGGGGATCACCATGAGTTTGAGGCCAGCCTGGACTACATGTTTGTCCAAAAACAACAACAACAACGTTTGAAAAGCTAGTAAAGAAAGACAATGAACATTTAAAAAATGTGTTTTCTTCAGTACTGGGGACTAAACCCAGGGAATGCTGAACAATGTTCCCAGCCTTTTAATATTTTTTAAAAATTATTTTGAGACAAATTGCCCAGGCTAACTGAGCTTTCAATCTTCCTGACTCAGCCCCTTTAGTTGGGATTATAGGTGTGTGCCACCAGGCCCAGCAAAGTAAATGTTTTAAAATTAAAATATTCTATGGAAAAAACCAATTGTGAATTAGGGAAAGGCAGTGCTGGGGGTGGGGACAGGGGCAGAATTTGTTTGCAATTACTTATTTTTGTGTTGGGGGTTTTGATTGTTTGTACTGAGTATTAAATCCAGAACCTTCACAATGAAATACATACTCAGCCCTTTATTTCTTTGAGACAAGGTCTCCCTAATTTGATAAATTGCTCAGGTTGGGCTAGAATTTGTGATGCTCCTGCTTCAGCATCCCAGTGCTGGAATTACAGGAATGTATGTACCATCACACCTTGCTTCCCTGTAGTTTTAAAACACAGCTGCAAATTTTTTGGCATTCCACTCACTGGCAAGTAGTGTATGTCCATGAACTGGGGCAGAACCATGACAACTTCAACAAATACAAAATAGTGGAATTGACACTATGAGACTTCCAAGGGCGGCTAGTAAAAGGCAATGCAGGTTCCTGTTTGCCCACTAGGATGAACCACAAGGTTCTAGCTAAGGATCGTGATGTTTTATATGAGAAGTGTGCCTGCATGGAGGTGGCCATGCTTTGAGGAAACCCAGCTGGTGGAGAGAGGTGTTTTGGGAGTACAGCGGACAGTCCCTGCTGAGTACAGCCTTTGAGTTTTCTCAGCCCTGGTGCCAGACTGTAAATGAAGCTCTAAAGGATTCTACCCCCCAACTCTCAGGTCACCTTTGAAGGCCTTCCAGACCCCATAAAGGGACAAAGCTCTCCCCAGCTGTGCCCTGTCCAAATTTCTGACTCAGAAT
The DNA here is from genome assembly GCA_004027595.1 of Dinomys branickii. Lineage (NCBI taxonomy): Eukaryota > Metazoa > Chordata > Mammalia > Rodentia > Dinomyidae > Dinomys > Dinomys branickii. The sequence goes on along the minus strand of PVLD010012226.1, from coordinate 58,315 downwards.
CCATGAGCATTATAAAGTGACTTGTGCTGGGTCTGGTGGCGTACACCTGTAATCCCACCATTTGGGAGGCTGAGGCAGGAGGATTGTTGCATTAGAGACCAGCCTGGGCTACAAAATGAGCCCACGGCCAGCCTGAACTGTATAGGGAGACTCTGTCTCAAAAAGAAAAAAAAAAACTAACTAACTAAATAGTTTATGCCAGGAAGTTTGGGTTAGGTTTGTTACCCAGCAATTAGTACTGCCTGTTACCCACTGATTAGTACTGCCCCTTCTATTTCATTTAAATGTATGTCTTGTTCAAAATAAAAAAAATTACCATGTCTAACATGGAAACTGCCTAGGCTATCCTTGAACTTGTGATGCACCTGCTTCAGCCTCTGGAGTATTAGGATATAAATGTTCTATCCCTTTATCAATACAGATATCCAGACAATCCTGATCATACATTCTCCATCATTTTATTATGACAAGTTTTTAACACGCAGCAAGTTGAACAATTTCACAGTGGACATCCACATGCCCATAGTTAGACCCTACTAAACATATTACTATATGTGCTTTAGCTCACATCTCTGCTTACTTACCTATCAACCTAGGTAAGTAAGTTAGACCCTAGTTAGACCCTACTACCAACATATTACTATATGTGCTTTAGCTCACATCTCTGCTTACTTACCTATCAACCTAACTAATCTTTGCATGTATTTCAGTACCAATTGCAGAGAGTAGTATTCCCTAAGTATTTTAGCACATAAATCTTTAGCTAGAGTTCAATATGTATTTTTTCTTTTGAGATAAACTGTATATACAATGAAATTCACAAATTTCACTGAAATCAGTAAGTGAATACACTTGTGTAATCTATCCTTATCATGGCAATTAAAAAAAAATACTCTCTAAACCCGTGCCAAAGAATAACAGAAAAGGGAGAGAAAGGAAACCAGGTAGTCAGTATCATCTCTTTAAGTTGAACTTTGGAAGTTAGGCTGCATCCCTTCCTCTGCCTTCCACTTGTTGAGGGGGCACAGTTTCAAAGGGACGCAATACGGACTCTACCTGGAAAAAAAATAATACTTCATTGGGGAAAACCATTTATATACTTCAAAGTCGTCTGGCTTCAAAGGATGCTCCTTCTCTGCGCAGCCGCCTCCTTAGAGACCTGGGGCATGACCTGGGTGAAGGGGACCAGGAGCTCAGGTCTTCAGGGTGGCCCATCAGGAAAGATATTTGTGCGTCCACTTTCCTGGAGAGAAGTCATGGGAGCAGAGGCTGGGATATGTGCTCAGGACTAGGGTCTGGGGGCTGTGGACGGGGCTCCAAGAAAGGAGCTTAGGAGAGGCCTCAGAGGATCACCTTTTCTGCAGCCGCAGCTCTGCCCTCTGGGCTCTAAGCACCTGCAGTACAGGGTCATCCTGAAACTCGCTGCCGTCGGAGTCTGGGAGGAAAGCAGTCATCTCTCTTAGGGGGCCGGCCTCCACTAAGATCCCAAGGGGTGCAAGCAACCTGCTCACCTTCCGCAGCCTCCAGAAGTCTGGCGGCCTGGGAGACCAGGCCCATGGATGGGGATGGGGCCCGATGAGCCTCGGGCGAGAGCGGGGCCGCAGCCTTAGGAGACCCTGACTCCAGCGCAGGCGACTGGGCCTCGGGGAGTGCGGCCACCTTCTCAGCTGGAGGGGTTAGGACCTTGCGGGGCGGGGACCCTGCTTGGGCTGTGCCTTCGGGAAGCCCGGACTCCTCTGGGGAGGGTGTGGCCCTCCTCTGGCTTATACGGGATTTAGACCTACTGGGGGATTCCGAGGGAGGGGGCGAGGCCCTGGCGCAGGGGGGCGTGACCCTGACGCTCCCGGGGGCGTCCTCAAGGCGAGGGGGCGTGTCCTCCAGGCCGTCTGGGAACAGCCGCGCGGTCACCACCTGGCCCAGGGCGCCCCTGAGCTGCGCGCCTGGCCCTTCCCTGGCCGCTGTCACTCGGCCCGCAGCCTCCCGGCGCGAAGCTCTGGCCTTCCAGGGCTTGGGTCCCACCTTCTCTAGCTGGGCAGAGCTGCTCGGCTCCGGGCTAGGCGGGCTCCGGTGGGCAGCAGGCGATGTGGGGTCGGGGGTAGTGGGAGCTGGGATGGAGGAGGCGGGGGGTGCCAGGCTGGGGGCGGGGGGGGCCGGGGGAGCCAAGGGCACCGGGGTGGAGGCCAGCGGTGGTGGAGGAACAGTCCCGAGAGACACCCAGGGGCTGGGCTGCGGGGCCCAGAAGAACCCGTGGGTGCCGGGGGCCCAGAAGATGTGCGGGCAGGACCCCGGGGCAACAGGAGGGCTCTCCACGTAGCGGGCCTCTGGAGCACCAGGCTGGGCCACACTGGCCCACAGTGGGACACAGGTAGGCTGGGTTGCCAGGGAACTGAGAGTCGCCGCAGGGGCAGAAGGCTGTAGTAGGTACAGAGAGGGATCTGAGAGCGGGATCAAACAGGCGGAGGGCCCCAGGCCTCTCCACCCGCCTCCTGGGGCCAGCTCCCTTCGGGATTCTCCCCGTCTCAACTCACTGGAGTGGCAAGCGCAGGGGTCCGCGGCAGCACCCAGGCTCCATCACCCTGCGCCGGTCTTCGAGCCTGTTCGAGCTTCCGACGCTGCCGCCACTGGTACAAAATGTCATCCTCCGGCCGAAGGGGCACTGGGGGCGCTGAGGGGGAGGCTGGGGCAGGGGCGGGGCTTTGGGCCGGCGCTGGGGCTGGGGCTACTGTGGCGGAAGGAGAGGGGAGGGGGTGAGACAGGAGCGGGCTGATGAGCAACGCAAGGGCAGCCCGCACCCTCACCCCCACCCCACAGGCAGGTCAGTGAGGCCCACTGCGCTCTAGAGCCGGAAGTGGGGGAGGCGGGTCAGGAGACAGAGCACGGGGGTTCTCTGCCTGCCACCTCCCGCTTCCTCATCCATCCCACAATATTTACTGAGCTCTCACTGTCCGCCAGGCCTATTATTCTGGACACTGGGGGTACAGCAGTCAGCGGGGCAGACTCTGGAATGTCCCCACTGTCTCCACCCTGCCACTGCCCCCTCACCCTGATCCATCCTTACCCCACCTGGGTTATCCAGCAGCCTCTTCCCTGGACTCCAGATTCCTGGCCTCCCAGTCTGCTCCCCACTTGCAGACACGGGGAGGCTGTGAATCCTAGAGTGTTCGGGCCTTCCTGGTTATGAACCCTCCCACCTGCTCTCCCTCCTGGTAAAAGGCAGAGGCTTTTGAGCTGTGGTTCCCCTGTCTAGATGGTTTTTTCCCTGTCTACCTCAGGCTTTTTATTTTTCCCTCTCTCTCTCTCTCATTGCTTTAGATCTTTTTCTTTCCCTTTATTTTTTTCTTTTTGTACTGGGCATTGAACCTAGGGCCTTCACAATGAGCCACATCCCTGGCCACTTTTTCTTTTTTATTTTGAGAGAGGGTCTTGCTAAGTTGCTAACTTGCTCAGGCTGGGCTCAAACTTGCGACCCTCCTGCTTCAGCCTCATGGAGTCCTGAGATTACAGGCATGTGCCACCATGCCCAACAGTTTGCACTTTTTAGCTAAGTTGCACAGTGTATCTCTAGAGCTTAGACACGACTCTGGGGCAGTACTTGACTCAAGCATATTGAAAGTTAGCTGAACTATATGAAACTGCTAATATGTAACTTTTTTGATTTACAAAAACAAAAATTCTTGCTCGGCATGGTGGCACATGCTTTTAATCCCAGCACTCTAGGAAGCTGAGGCAGGAAGACCACAAGTTTGAGCCCAACCTAGGCAACTTACCAACTTAGTGAGACTGCCTCAAAAAATAAAAAAAAGCTGGGATGTAGTTCTGCCACCACCACCAAAAAAAAAAAAAAAAAAAAAAGCCATATGGTTCAATGTACTATGGACATGGCAAATACTATGAATATTCACCCTAAATGATGTCAATAGAGATTGTAAATAGCCTCATAGGTCAGATTTTTGGTGTCAAAGCAACATGGGGCCAAGTTTGTAAAAGCCTTTGGAGTGTGGAGCTGTTCTTTAGAACTGCAGAAAAAATGCCAGGCCTATCATGCTCATGATAGCTGCGGACAGTCATGCTGTTTCGTGTATATTCATGAACTCATTTCATCCTTACAATACCTGTAGGAGAGGAATCCAATTATTATTCCCATTTCACAGTTGGGGAAACAAGGCCCAGAGAGGTATAGAAATCACACAACTAGTAAGTGGCAGAGATGGGATTTGAACCAGGCTGCTTCCTATCCTTGCCTCCTAGTACTTACCAGCTGCTCTGGGCCCGGAGTCCTTGTTGGGCTCAGGGGTGAGGGTCATGGAGAAGGGAGAGAGGCCATTGGAGCTGAAAGGGAAGGAGGAACAGCTGGCATCGCTGGGGCTGAGGGACGAGGAGGAGATGGAGGCCTTGCTGCAGAGAAAAGGCAGTAGTCAGGGAATGGAGATCTGAGAGGCAGTGTGCTGGGCCAGAGCTGTAGGACTGGGAGGGTTGAGGGGGTGAGACGGGCACCTGCGTTTGAGCAGCGTGGCAGCTCTGCTTTGTAGGCTCAGTGTCTCCAGGTCCAGCAGGGAGGAGTTCCATGTGTTCAGGCTCTGTGGGGTAAAAGGAGTCAGAGGTCAGCCTCTACCCCAAAGGCTGCTGAGAAAGGAGCTCTGGACAGAGGGCCTGGAGTGCAGGACTACGGTATGTGTTACTCTCACGATCTGCTTCTTCTCCAGGATGAGAGGCCTAGTGGTCCTCTTTGGATCCACATCCTTCGTGTGCAAGTCACTGCTGTTGAGAACTGACCTCACCTTCATGACCAGACCTGACTATCAAAACATCCTATCTTCTGGTTCACAGTAACTGGTCCAAGGATGAACAGGTAAGAGTGAGCCCCAGGGGTTCAGAGCGAGCTATTGCAAAAGCTCCCACTTCCCACTGGAGAAGCTGAGTTAGCACCATGGGAGCCTAAAGCCAATGGGTGCCATCTTGGTTACTGTGAGGGGAAAACCTGTCTGCAGTGGAGCCCAACAAAGAGAAACACAGAACCAAGAGAGTTGGGTTGCTCCCAGTGTTGCCCAAATACCTGGATCTGGCATGCCTGAAAGCATCTACTTTTGGAGCTCCAAAGTATATTTAATAAATCCTCTTTTCTTGTTTGAGCTTCCCAGAGTTGGGAACTGGCTCTAATTCTACCCCAGGACTGGTGCTGGCAGTTCAGGCACACAGGGCAGGGAGTGGATGAGGATGTCACCTGCTTTATTTTCTGAAGGGGAGCCACAGCCTGGGATGTGCTGGCAACCTTGGCCGGAGCTGAGACTGCTGGACTGGGTCTTCCCTCTGGTTTACTGGGTCCTGCTCAGAAACCTGAGTTAAGTTACGGCGGCCAGAAGGAGTAGCTGCAGGGAGCACTAATCAGGAAATGTTTTAAGCTAGGGGTGGCTGAGACCAAAGGAGGTACCTGCTGCAAGTTGACTGCTGGGGTCTGAAGATTCAGTCTGCAGCCACCAAAAATCAGCGGGGATTGGGCCTGCACACTGTCGTTCCTCTCGGCTTGTGGGCTGAGCTTGGCGGAACCTATTTATATACCTGTGAGCAGTGGAGGACAGAAGACAGGAAGAGTGAAGAGGGCCAAATAAGAAGGAAGAGGAGGAGGAGATAGAGGAGAAGGAGAAGAGGGAGAAGAGGTGCAGGAAGAGGAGGAGGAAGAAGAAGAAAAGGTGAAGGAGGAGAAGAAAAATAAGGGATACTCAATGTTCATAAAACACCTTTGGTGGGGCGTGGTGTTGCCGCCTGTAATCCCAGCACTTGGGAAGCTGAGGCAGGAGGATCATTGTGAGTTCGAGACCAGCCTGGGCTACAAAGTGAGCTCAAGGCCAGCCTGAACTGCATTGCGAGACCCCATCTCAAAAAGACAAACAAAACAAAACAAACCACCTTGGAAAGCAATGTTCAGCAGCCCAGATAAAAACAACTGCTTTCTAAGTGGTCACCAAAAGCAAGCAGTTGTCTTTAATATTTATTTTCCTTTCTTATATCATAATACAATTTTTATTTTTAGTCTGTCTATCTATGTATCTATCTATCCATCCATCCATCCATCCATCCATCCATCCATCTGGTAGTAGTGGGAATTCAACCCAGGGCTTCACACATGCCAGGCAAGAACTCTACCACCAAGCTACAATGCACTAAGGCTGGTTACTCAATTTTTAGCTGGGCATATAGTTACTGTTCAGTGAACTATATTTGCCAGGTGACTTGTGACCACGTTACTAATAGGTAATGAGAAGATGCAATTTTGGAAAGTTGATGTAGTTAGGAGCTATTTTGGTCCATGAAGAAAAGGATAACAGCCTAGAGACAGGAATGCAAAGATTAAAGGAATCTATAAGCCTTAAACCTCAAGAAGGGCCTGCTGTATCTGCCCTGGTTGCTTTTTCCTAGACATTATGTGAGAGAAAAATAAATGCTACCTTGTTTAAGGCACAGTTAATTTGGGACTCTGTTACAGTGGCTGAACCTGTACCCTACAAACCCAAGTAGTATGTGGCCAGCACTGTTATAGACCATCACATACAGCAACTTACTGAAAGCTTAAAATAGTTCAAAGGGACCAGGACACAGTAGCACATGCTTGTAATCCTAGCACTTGGGGAGGCTGAAGCAGGAGGAGCACAAGAAATTTGAGGAGCACAGGAAGTCTAAGCCTAGCCTGGGCAACTTAGCGACTTAGTGAGACTCAAAATTTTAAAAATACATGAAGGGCTGGAGATGTAGCTCAGTGATAGAACACCCCTGGGTTCAATGTCCCAGTACCTCCAGGCTGGGGATGTACACCTGTAATCCCAGCACTTGGAAGGCTGAGGCAGGGAGATTGCCATGAGTTCAAGGCCACCCTGGACTGCATACATAGTGAGTTCAAGGCCAGCCTGAACTACACAGTGAGACCTCGTCTCAAAAAAAAAAGTCTCCTAGTATCATGAAGAAAAACAAATTGGGCACTGTTAATGTGTCTAATTTAAAGAAGAAACCAAAGCCACAATCAGATAGATTTGAACCCAGGTATTCTAGCTGCAGAGCTCGTAACACACATGAAGTACCTGCTTCTAACACAGCGCTGCACAAACAGCTCTCTATGATGATAATTATGGAGTTCCTTCCTCTAAATTCTCCTTCCCCCTCAGGGCTTCTGGTACTTACTTGGCCACCACAGACTTCGTGCTGTCAGGCAGGGTGGGTGATGAGGAGGCCCCCATCGGTCCCTCAGTAGTGCTGGGTGGGGATGAGGTCCCTGAACTAGAAGGCCAAGATTCCTCAAACAGCTCAGGGGAACTGGCTGACATGTTGGACGCTTGTGGGAGCCAAGAGGTCTGGGAGCTGGCTAGGCTCAAGACCTATGATAGGGGAACATAAAGAAGAAAAGCGAGGTCTGAGGGGAGATCCCCATAGGGAACAAAGATCTCATATAAAGCCTGAGATCTGGACGGAGCAAACGCATCCGCGCTGGTAACAACCTAGAGTGACTGGAGCTGTGATGAGGGATCCAGGAGGTGGACAGCTGGACAAGGGAAGGCCATGGGAGAGAGCGAGATGCTGTTTCCCCATCCCTCATCTCCACCTCTCACCACCTGCTTTCCTTAGCGGTCACTCCCTTGCTACGAGATTGGTGCCCAACAGTCTCTATGCAGTGTCCTCACCTTGGGACACCAGGTCTGGCTGCAGGATGGCCAAGAGTATCTTCGATCCAGAGGCACATCTCCAAAGGGGCAGTCTTGGATGGAGAAAACTGGTTGGAAGGCAGAATACAGCATGTACATACAGTGTGTAATGATCAAATCAGGGTAGTTGCGTTTCCATCTCCTTAAACATTTCCCAGATGATTCTGAAGTTCAAGGTAAGAACCAGGACTACATGCCAGGCATGGTGGCGCACACGTATAATCCCAGCACTCAGGAGGCTGAGGCAGGAGGATTGCTGCAAGTTCGAGACCGGCCTGGGCTACAATGTGAGCTCAAGGTCAGCCTGAACTGCATAGTGTGACCCTGTCTCAAAAAAAGAACCATGACTACACCTATACAGTATATTACCTACAAATCCAGGGCGGGGGGGGCTCTAGGGAAAAGTACAGATCAACTACAATCCCCATGATTCACTGGGCTCTGCCTAAGCAAAAAAAATTCAAAGAAACACTAATGGGTGTCTGTGAGGAATTTCAAAATTAAGAAACTCCATTTCCAAGTTGCCTTTGAACACCCTTAAGGGAAATAATCTCTTAGGACTACCCAGAGGAGTCCCAGAGGGGTCCTAAGAACATAAAACGTTTTTCGGATCCTCGAGATCGTGAAGTACAAGGCGGGAGCGGCCAAATGCTGTGGAGCATCTTGAGAGTTGTAGTTCCAGTGTTAAACCCGAGACGCTGGACATTAAGGAAATTGTGTTGCCCTCGCCTTTTCTCCCCACCGGGCCTCCAGTGGTCTGTGGGAGAAGGATCGGCCTCACCTGCTGTACATCCGGCCGCCACAACCGCGCTCGCGCCTGCTCTGCGCTTTCACTGGACAGGCTCCGCGCGCCTCTTTGTCGCTTAGCAATGCTCTATGAGCCCCGCCTCTTTCTGGGCGTGCTCGTTTAGGAAGAGGGCGGCCGCCCAAGCGACCAATGATAGAGAAGAAAATAAAGTCCCTGGAAAGTGGCCAACGGGTGGGACGTCTTATGATTGGCTCTAAGGCGGACCTTCCTGACAGCACGTGTTCGATTGGGGAATCTGTAGTGAGCAGGAGTAATTGGCAAGACCATAAACCAGTAACAAGGATTTGAAGCTGGGCTTGCGATTGGAGCTGGCATAACGTCTCCTCGCGTTCCTGAAGTGTGGTGTTCTAACTGCTTTCCCTGTGGCTGCTGAGTCTGTCCTGGCTCCAGTCTAAATATTTTATTTGTTGCAGGAGCAGTCGCGGAGTCGGTCTCTTAAATAGCTGCCTCCCCATCAGTTGGGCCAGTCAGCCAGTCTTGATGGTTACCTAACCACTTGCTCTTTTTTTTCCCCACTTTGCTCTTGTTGCAGGAGCTAGTCAGAATACAGGCAGCTGGCGGCACCGCTTGCCAGGCCCGGGCTCCTGGCCCAGGTAGTGGGATCAAAACGAGCTATTTCGGGACCCAGCGCGCGGCCCCTGGGGGGCCGGCATGGAGTGTTCCTGCTCACGCCCCGCTGGATGTGGAGCCTTCGAGGCTGAGTCAGAAGGGCTGAGTCAGAGGCACAGAATTAGGCCCGCTTGAAGTCTGTTTTGTATCCGGTCAGCCTAGCCTGGCCGCTGCACTCTCCAGGAATCTGCTCCTAGGGCTTCCATCTGCGTCATCCTCAGAACAGCCAGCGGGGAGGGGATGAATTAAGAGGACCCGGGGCTCACGCTGGTGGGGTCCCAGTCGTGTCCCCTGTACCCGCGGAGCTCTGCGTCCTTAGCCTGAGTTTCCCCTGCAGGAAATGGAAGGACCTTAATAATAATTCCCTGGCGTCCTTTTCCAGATATCCTGCAGGCGCTTAATAAATGGCCAAGTCATTATTGGGGTTTCTAAATAAGGCTCGACTAATGGCCGAGTCTGGCTGCCCTCCCGATGTCCCCGGGACGCCCGCCGAGAAGCCGGCACACGGCGCACTATAAATCGGCAGCCGCGCACGCAGGGCCACTGCGGGTCCCAGGACGACTGTGAAGGAGGAGCAGGATGGAGATCCCGGTACCTGTGCAGCCGACTTGGCTGCGCCGCGCTTCAGCCCCCTTGCCCGGGCTGTCCGCGCCTGGTCGCCTTTTTGACCAGCGCTTCGGCGAGGGACTGCTGGAGGCCGAGCTGGCTACGCTCTGCCCTGCTGCGCTCGCCCCCTACTACCTGCGCGCCCCCAGCGTGGCGCTGCCCACCGCCCAGGTGCCAGGCCTCGGGGAGGGGCAACTTGTCCACTTGCGGGATGCAGAAATGTCCTTTGATTTTAGCGTAGGAGGGGAGAGAGCAGCCACTCGGAGGGGCTTCTCGAGTTTGAAACGTGAGGCCGGGGTACAGGAGTGAGTGGGAAGTCACTGCCGCTTTGAAGGGCGGGGAAGGGCTGGGGCCCCCAGGGATTTGTTAACGGTTCTGAAGGAGGCTGGTCACCCAGGGGACCTGGGGGAATGGACAGGCGGGGACTCCTGAGACACTGAAACGTTATTAACCGTGGGGAATGGAGTTTGGAGCCCGTGCTGACCCTACGTTCCCTGGATAGGTAAAGGGAAGGAAGTGTGCTGTGACTTAATGAAGGGGGTCCTGATCCCTCCGCAGCAGAGGCAGGGGGTCAGTCACTGTTGAGAGCGCCTTAGTAGGCGAGTGGGAGGGTGAAAGAGAATTCTGGAGACTGGGACAAGAGGCAGCTAGCGATTTCTGGTGGGGGCGGGGAACGAGGGCTGGGCGGACGGTGACTCCAGAGTGTTTCACGCGGCGATGAGGACAGGCTCGCCACCCTGTGGAGGAGGTCCCTGACCTTGCAGGGGCAGAGAGCCCATCACTCTACGTGAAGGGGAGCTCAGCGATCACAGCGGGAGGGAGGATCCCAGTTACTGTGGGTGGAGAGGCTCTCGGTGACTCAGTGTGTAAGGGGACCCTGTAAGTCGGTAGCCCGGAGGAAGCTCCAGCACCCGCACCGAGAGGGGTGGGGCCCAGCGGTTTGACGGCCCCGCCCCTCGCCGGCTGTGCGCAGGTGTCGACCGACCCGGGCCACTTCTCAGTGCTACTGGACGTAAAGCACTTCTCGCCGGAGGAAATAGCTGTCAAGGTGGTTGGTGAGCACGTGGAGGTGCACGCGCGCCACGAGGAGCGCCCGGTGAGCCGGGGACGGGGCGGGACGGGGCGGAGCCCAGGCGGCAGGCAGAGGTGGCCTGCTCAACCCTCTCCCCGGCAGGATGAGCACGGATTCATCGCTCGCGAATTCCACCGCCGCTACCGTTTGCCACCCGGCGTGGACCCTGCCGCCGTGACCTCAGCGCTGTCCCCCGAGGGAGTCCTGTCCATCCAGGCCACACCAGCGCCAGCCCAGGCCCCACTGCCGGCACCAGCTGCGGCCAAGTAGGAGTTCAGGCGCGCCTGAATCCTGGGAGCTGCATTAGGCTCCCACTTTCAAAGCCAGTCTGACTCCACCCAGCCAGATGTCCCCACGGCGCCAAGGCAGTCTCTCCCACCCAGAGATCCCACCTGACCCCTCCACCGTAGAGCCAGCCTTTGATAACCTAGACCCTCCACCGACGCCCCCGCTGTAGTCCCTACCCCTCGCTACCAGCACGACCCTCACCGCAACCCCGTCTCCTGTCTTGTTTTATATCCCCACTAGGGTTTCCTTGATTCCTGTGAAACATCTCCACACTCCACTTCCGTCCTTTGCCAGCTCTCACAGCAGATTTTGATGTAGACAGTCCTGCCTCCGGGCCAGGCGAGTCAGGAATAAAGCCCACTGCCACACCCGAATGTCCCACACTGCAGTCTTCCCACTCCACACCGTCCGGGCCTCCTGATGCCTAAGATGCTTGATCCTTTCCCTGCAGCCAGAAACTCCACTGCCCTCGGCCCACTTCCTGACTTGAAACCCCAACCAGCCATCCAGACTCTTGAAACCTCTCCCGACGCCCAATTCCTGCTATACCTATTCCAGGCCAACTGGGACCCCCCCCCAACCTCAAACTGTACAGACACCCTTTCCAATTTCCCATTTGCCCAGATATGCTAGGCCCCTTCCCCAGTTAACCAGACCCCTACAGTACCTTTGTCCTGACCCCAGGTTTCCAACCAGTTCTAGGGAACCCACCTCCCACACTCCTCTTCACCTCTGTAACCCACCAAGGGATCACTCATTCCCTCACTGAATTCCCTGCTACCCCACACCCCTACTCCTTCCTAGGCTCACTGTCCAATAAACGTGCAAGAGTTGTGCCCACTGCTTTATGTGTGGGCCAGGAAGAATGGGCTGAAGCACAGGCCAGTGTGGGGCTGGGGGATGTTTATTGGGGTGGGGGCCTGGGAATATCACTGTCGGTCGTACATCTCCCGCAGAATCTTCATGCTTTCTGAGTAGCGAAGCTGGTTCCGATGAGATGCCTCCTTCCACCTGGGGAGGGAGAGGGGCGATGCAGCAATAGCGACAGAGGTCATGAGGGCCAGCAGGTTGAGGGATGCTCACCTCTGGCGAATGCGCTTCCAGCGCTGCATGTTTCGATAAATGAGTATGGAGGGTGAAGGTTCGGGCTCTGAGGGCTGTGGGGAGAGAGACCAGGCTGGGTGATTGTGCTGATGTCCCCCAACATGTGCCCCATAGCCTCAGGCAGGCCTTGTGTACCTACCTCATCATCAGGGGTGCCCTGCGTCTCAGGTTGCAGTGGGGATGGAATTCGGGATCTGCAGGCATCTCCAGGTGGCCCAGGGGCTGTAGGCGGAGGCAGCTTGTACACATCGCGACTCTTATTGTTGGTGACCTCAGAACCCTGGAGACACAAAGTCCCATACCATGCCAAAGAGTCAGAGCAGAGGGCTGGGAATATACATTTCCTCCCTCCTGCCTTTCCTAGTGATAAGACCTGAGGGTTTTGCCAAGAAATCTATACTTCCAAGAGTTGTACCCAAAGCCTAGGGGGTCAGATTCATCTCCTCCAGGAACCCCTGTCTTCTCATGACAGCCCAAGAACCCTTGTCTACTCTTAGTAGTCCAGGGAACCCCAACTACACCTGCCAATCCACCCCCAAGGAAGGTCTTATCCGCTGTCTGCCTCAGTGTATTCTGTCTTGGGGTTCATATCTTGTTGTCCAGGAACCCCCTTCTACAACAGCCATTTCTGCTCTGATCTTGACAGTTCAAAGGATCATGTATCTGTGCTGGGGACCCCTGTCCACTTTCTCAGGCCAGGTGATTTACCTACCCCCATCCACCCCTACCCAGCCCAGAGAGTCTCCATCTGCTCATCCAGGCCACCTAGTAACCACACCTGTCTGTACTAAGAATCTCTGTCCAGCCCTTTAGTTCTTTGGGACCTGTTCCCATCTCCCAAGGCCAGGTGGCCACATCTGTCTCCACTAGGGACCTTTGTCCACACTCCTAGACACACATATGTATGTCTTGGTCCAATATTCACCTGGGAGACACAGGGACCTGTGTTCATCTTCCATTAGTTGGAAGGGAGGGGCCCTTGCACCTGTCCCACCCATGACCCTCCCTTGCTGCTGCCGGTCACCCATCCCACCTCCTCATCCTCAGGCAGTGGGGGCAGCGGTGAGCTGGGTGAGCGTTCATGCTCACGCACTGAGGGGCTATTGCGCATCCAGGCTCGGCAGATTGGGTACAGTGGTGTGTTCTCGCTGAACTGGGCCAGGTCCACACTCCGGTCAAACAGTTTGATCACATATGTGTCTGGGGTGGGGGGAGGGAGGTAAGTGAGTATCTTCATATGGGCCAAGGGCCCATATGATAGTTGTTCTACCCTCTAGAACAACTGCTTACTCACTGGATCGCTGAGGCCCTCCCTCAGCCAGCCCATCATCCATCTCCCGCCTCTTCTTCCTCCGTTGGTGGGGGAAGCGGGCAGATGGCCTGTGTGGGGAGGGGGAGTGTCAGGACCAGGGCTGGGGCTGAGAATCTCTCTAGCTGTCTGAGACCCTTGTCACCTTACCTTTTGCCAGTGGCTGCAATGGAGCAATCCCTGTGGGGAAAGATTGGGTGTTAGCAGACTGCCTTCAAACAAAGGGCATTTTAGGGGCTACTGAGATCCTTGGACCTTGTGTACCACCAATACCCTTGGGGCTTTAGGTGCCCAACATGAGGGGACCCAGTTGTTTTTGTCATGGTCTTTGTGCATGTGGAGTGGTTAGGTCTGTGATGGAGGTAGCACAAGACAGAATGGCCAAGTCATGGATGGAGAAGTTACCCACCACAAACCCTTAGACCCAGACCCCACATAACACCTTACTTGTTGTGGGTATCAGAGGGGGTTTTCCCAGCTTCCTCATCCAGGCGCTCCCTGGCAGCAGAAGAGGACAGTTGGCTTGGGGTTCCCAGGGCCCAGAGTGGGACGGTATCAAGTGGCCTCCCATAAGACGCCTTTCTCCCCAAGTCAGCCTTTGAAGTCCCATGCAGATCCACCCAGAATCAGAGGGTCCCACCCACCAAAGCTGCCAGCCCCAGGACCCCAGGATGGACCAGGTCCCAACCTGTCCATGTGACTTTTCTCCAGAAGACACTGCAAAACAGCATCCAACTGGTTTCGTGCTTTGGCCATCTCCAACTCTAGGGGAAGAGGTACCAAGCAGGAGTCAGCTCTGCAGACATATCCTCTGTCAGGGCCAATGGGATGGCTTGACCCAGGCCTGCTCAAAGGCAGCAGTGAGGAGAGACCAAGAGACACAAGGGTTCCCTCCATGCTCAGAAGATAGGTTGAAGACAGGAGTTGAGGCAGCTAAGACTATAGCAAAGAACCTCAGGCAGGAGCCATACCCACATCTCTGTCCTCAGCTTTTGCTTATCTCCTGAACCCAAGACCTGGACACCTCCCTCTGGACATCTCCCAGGCCACTGATGGTGAATCTTTTAGGACTTTCAATGATAACAAACCACTGGCAGTGCATGTGTGCCACAGGTCCCGCCACTACTGTCCTAGGCTCTTTCTATCCACTGGGCTGCACACTGACCTCAGTATCTGAATCGACCCTTCTTGGATCCCCAAGAAGGATGACCACACTGTTGCCCAGTTCCTCACTAGCCTCACTATGGACCCCTCTCTCGCTCCCCATTATCTGCAGTCAGGCTTCCTTTACTTTTATCTGCTGTTCCTTGAATACACCAGACAAGGCTTCCTTCAGGGCTTTTACCAGGCCTCTTCCTTTGCTCCACTGGCTGTTCCTTCATATACCCTCATGGCTTTCCCACAGTTTGCCCAGCTCCCTGCCTCGTTTTGTTCGAAAACTACCTAAAATCCCACTTACTTAACATCCTACATGCCCTCCCCACCCTTACTATTCTGGTCTTGGATTTCCATCAACTCAGTTTCCCCATCTACTGAACTTCCTTTTTTTTGGGGGGGGGTACCGGGGATCGAACTCAGGACCTTGCGCTTGTCAGGCAGGCGCTTATGGCACTGAGCTAATATCCTCAGCCCTTAACTTCCTATTTCCTAAATTTATTAGGATTTAGTGATTGTGAGAATTAAGAGTCCCTGTACCTCAGGGTCATAGCACAATCCCCGATTCATGACTACGTCTGGAAACAGGGAAACTAAGTTGGAGCCAAGAAAAATGCCCTTCTCGGAGTCACCAGCTTGGGATGCCCACGTTTGACCGCATCACACTGCCTTTCCATCTCAAAGCTACTAGAAGCACAGTCTAGGAGTGTATGAAGGGGGCAGCAAAAAGCTCGCTACCTGACATAGCGCCTGTCAGATGGGTTGCAGGGAAAAGTCACGCAGTTGCCTTTTCAGGACAATCCGGTCTGTCGGGCCGCCCAAATCCCGATCGGCCGGGACAATCCGGTCTGTCGGGCCGCCCAAATCCCGATCGGCCGGTACCTCTCTTACACGGTCAGGGCCTAGGGGTCCTTACCTGATTTTTCCACTTTCACCTTCACCGGGAACATGGTTTGGGCCGGAGTCTGGCTATCTGGCTTGAAAAAGCCCCAAAGAGGCTAGGGTCCGGAGGCGGGCGAGAGAGGTCAAAGGTAAGCTCCGGCTACGGATAGCCTTCCGGCCGGAGCACTGTCCAGTAGTGACTGGAGCCGCTACCACTTCCCTTCTCCACTGTGGATGGGCCCTTTCAGCAGTCGATTCTTTCCATTAGTCAATGAATTCTTCAATCTCCTTCGCTGACCAATTGACAACTGCCGCTGGAGGTTCCCAGCCTTAAATCCCACCTTCCTGGGGCCCCGTTTCCGGAAACAAACCGACGATAAGGCAGGGCGCTTCCTGGAAGGTGTACTCAGTAGTAAAGCTAACGGCGCGGGGCACACTGGAACTAAGGCTCCTGCATCGCGAGGCTTCATGGGACTTGTAGTACTAGGTTTGACAAGCACCAATTTAGCTAAACAGGACTTAATAAGAGTGGGACTCCTTCTAGTCCCTAAGAGGAAGACTAGAGTTAGGTTGGGTCTCTTTTTTCAGTCTACTCGCTATGTCCCAGCTGTTAGTGTGTTTTTAGGTACAACCTCATATAGCAAACATTTGTGTGCCAGGCATTCATCTAGGCAGTGGGGGCAAAACTGACAAAACTTTGTCCCAATGTAGCTTACCTTTCACATTACAAGTGAAATGTGACAGGAGAAGAAACACTGCGTGAAATGGTCATAGGAGCATCAGGTTTCATATTGAAATTCAGAATAGGAAAGACAAGGGATGCTGGGTGTGGTAGTGTACACCTGTAATCCCAGCACTGGGAAGCTGAGGCAGGACTGTTCAAGGCTAGCCTAGGCTACATAGTAAGACCCTGTCTCAAAAAACAAAACATAACGAAAACAAAACAAAGAAGGAAGGCTTCTCTGAGCAAGTTCTTGAATATATTAAGATAGACCTCCCCCCAAAAAAAATATCACTTCCTTTAGAGAATGAGAAACTTTTTCACATACGTTTTGGCCCAAATAAAGCTTAGGAGGTAGCATCAGGATCTGCATTCTGTTAGGAATACTACAGCCCAAAGTAGGTAAAGACACAGAAAAGTTTGTGGCACTGGGACTCAAACATAAGACGTCATGCATGCTAGGAAAATGGTCTACCACTGAGCTGCATCCCTAGCCCTGAAAGTCATGTTTCTGAATTAACAACTACCAGAATAGCAGCCCCCAGAAATGGAAGCACTGTTTCTTTCTTAGTTCCTCATTGATAAAATAGGGTTCCTGAGCAGAAATTCCTATTTCAGAGGGTTATGTCTCATACTCAGTGAAAAAAAAAGTACATATAATGTGTGAAACATTCATACCATGAAGCAAGCACTAGATGCTGAAAAAAAAAGGTTTTTTTCTGTACTGGGATTAAGTCCAGGAACTTCCCACTGAGCTACATCTCCAGCCCTTTACCTTATTTTAATTTTTAATTTTGAGACAGGGTCTTCCAAGTCCCTAAGTTACTCAAGCTGGGCTTGAATTTTTGATCTTCCTGCCCCAGTCTCTCAGAGTGCTGGGATTACAGGGGTATATCACCACCACACAAGCTAATTAATGTTTTGTGCTTCAGCCTCCAAAGATCCCAGGAAGTCAATATCGAATGTTAAGGTCCTTTATTGGGGGTTGTCAGCAAAGAAGATGGGAGCTGGGCGCAACTTTTACAAGTCTCTGAGGCTTGAGAGTAAGCTCGGAGCAGAGGCGCCTGTCCAGGGACAAAGCGCAAGTCGCCATCCTGTGCAGAAGTTGTCAGGGGGTGCCCAAGGGTATGGTAAAGGAGAGGTAGTCCCCAAGGGCACCCCATCGAGGCCGGTAGATCTGGAAGATGGTGATCCAGGTGGTGAGCACAATTACCCAGAAGAGGAACCCCACAGCGGAGCGCCAGACATCTACAACAGAGGACAGAGCGGGGTGGGTTTGGCCTCCAGCTCCTCTTGAGTCTCTTAGACCTGCCCTCTCTTCTGTCTCACAGAGCCTGCATCCCCTCCCACCACCCACCCTGTTCCTCCTCGCGCCCTGGACTCACAGCCTTTGATTTGGCTTTGCTCTGTGTAGGCTGGGGCAAGGAAGGCCTCTCGGAAGAACCAGAAGATGTTGACCAACCACAGAAAAGGCAGGAATGCAAAACCACCTAAGGAGAAAAATCCACACTAGGTCACAGAACAATGAGGTTGTTCCCCAACACGTATGTTAGAATACTTATTTTGAAGGTCCTCTCTCATACCGAAGTCAATTGAAAACTTCTGTGGTCAGGGGCTGAGGGATCCTAGCTCTTCCCTGGGGCCCAGGAATCGGATTCCCCAACCACCTCTTTCTCAAGACTCAGGAGTTGAGTCCTCCAACTCTCTTCTTGGGGCGCAGAAGTTGAGGCTTCAGCTTCCTCCTTCCTCAAGACCCGGGCCCTCCCCTCTCACAGACCCAGGAGTCGGCGTCTTCAGCTACTTTACCCGTCAGATCCACGACAGATCCACGAATCCATGCCTCTAGTGCCTCTTCCCTCGGTCCCTTTTCTTCTCCTTGAGCCCCTAGGGAATCGGTGCTTACCCAGATAGTACTTCCGGCACAGGTTCAACTTCTCCTCATTGGAGACCCGCTCCAAGTTCATAGCTGCGCTGAAGTCTGGTCGTCCCACGAGCCTGCGGAACAAGATTCAAGTGACAGATGCTAGGATCACGAATAACCACGCCCCTATTACGACGAAAAGATAAATTTAGGGGTGGGTTTGCTGAAAAGGGGGCACCTCCCGTTCCCACCAGTAAGCTCTACGGGTTAAAAACCTCTATATTTATTGGGGTGCGCTAAACGATTCCGCACTCACCAGTGGTTGTTTCCGCTGCCTTAGACGCCTTTACTCTTTTCAGCCTCGGAGGTCTGCGCGAGAGGCCGCAGGTTTTTCTGGAGCTTGTAGTCTTTTTTTTTTTTTTCGAGGTAACGCTCTACGCATGTGCTACAAGCCAACTCCCGTGACAGAGTGGGGCGCGCTCTGGCCTCCAGGACGCTTGCGTACTAGGTAGTTTCTGACTGCGAGGTAAGCGGCCAGAGGCAGCAGTAAACTACACTTCCCAACGCTCCTACGCAACGGAAGTGACGTAAGGAGCAGACGTGTTGGGAGGGGTTGGGTGAAAATGGTTGAAAGTTTACTTGCAGTATTCCGGAGTAAGGAGAAATGAGAACGGGCACGGAAGTGGGGCCAGGGCGCTTGGATCTTTGGTAGCTGGGCGGTTTGGGGTGGTGTTCTTGGGGTGTTCGGCCTCGCCGGACCTCAATTCTTTATCTTTTGTACCCTTCCAGGGTTAACTGCTCTGTTTACTTTAAGATAGGGGTTGGGCTGCCGGCAATGGGACCAGTGCTCCCGGCTTCACAACAAACCGACGTTCAGCAGACCCTGTATGGAACTTGAGGTTTAAGTCTCCGGCCTTCCTCGTCTGTTGTCCATCATTACAAAATCCCGCCTTTTCCGGGCTCCTAAGGCCTAGCCCCAGAAACCCACTACTTTATGGTTAGACCTCTCTGCAGATTCTTTGTCCAAGTTTCAGGACCTTCTCCCAGGGATTTGGCCATGCCTCCCATACGCAAAGACTTGGCCGCTGGGCTATCTCATCACCAGGTCTCCGTATACTCATTTCTTCCTTTTTTTGGCGACATTGTCTCAGGCTGGCCTCAAACTCATGGCGATCCTCCTGCCTCAGCCTCCCTAGTGCTGGGAATACAGGTGTGTGCAACCATGCCAGCACATTCTTGTTTCTTAGCAGCAAGCATTGCTGAAACACTCATGATGCTTAAATTCCTTCTCAGGTGCAAAGTCCCCCCCCCCCAACCTTCATACCCCACTCTCTGCACGCAGCCCTCCTCTCGGAGCTCAAGTACTGCCCCTTTTAAATAAGTACAGACTATAGTGCTGCTCAACCTGTAGCAGAGTCCACAGAACACGGCCCAAACCCCAGACATCACACTGTAAGGGACCAGGCAGAGCAGGAGCAGGGTGGACAGCTCCCAGCAGGCTGCTCCTCCAATTCCACCCTGCCCCTTCCTGCAGGTCACATGAGCGATATAGAGGTGCACAGGAACACTATGATAACTTCTTTGAGGTGAGGGTCAGCAGGGTAGGTTGGATTTTCTGTGCTCCAGGAGCTTAGCTGAATTTTTCCTGGCCTTCCTTAGGAGGTGTTCATGGAAGTGCAAGAGAAGTATAAGGAGATTGAAGACATGCATGTGACAACTTGGGGGACCACGTCTTAGGCAATGTCTTATGTCAAGGTACTCGCTGTCCCCTCCTTAGAGCCCAGAAGTGGAGGCATTTGTTGCTGGGTGGTAGTCCCAGAAATCTTATAGCTTGAGGTCTGGCACTGAATCTAGTCTAGCCTCAAAGTTGCTAACCGATCCCCTGAAATTCTCCCGTTTCCTTAGCCAACCCCAACCCACTTTCCTCTGTTCTAGCGGGAGGAGGATGCGGTGAGGGCAGAGGCTGAACTCACTAAGCACTGTGGCTGTGCGTGCTGAGCTGCCTCCTGTCACTGACTTCCTGTCATCAGTATGACACGGCATTGGGTGAGACAGACACTTTGAGTCCCAGACACTTGAGTGAGTGGTGGGAGGGTGTCAGTGACAGTGGCCTCCTTCCTCTATCCCCTACTAGGGGAATGTACTCAAGCTAGCTTCTGCGACTTCATGCACCTTTGACCCCTATTGTGAAATCTCTAGCAGCAGCTCTTTGGGTGAGGACTCAGATACAGGTACTGTGAGCAGCTGGTGGGGGCCCTTGGTTTAATAATAATGGAAATTAAAACAAATGCTGGGCATGGTGGCACACCCCTATAATTCTAGCACTCTGGGAGCCTGAATCAGGAGAATCACAAGTTCAAGCCCAACCTGGGTAATTGATCAACTTAGCAAGACCCTGTCCCAAAAAAAGAGCTGGAGCTGTAGCTCAGGGTGAAACCCTAGGTTTATTCACGGTATGAAAAAAAAATCAGGCTGGTCCATTGAGAAAGGAAAATAAGACAATAGGGAAAGAAGAAGAGTTCGAGCAGCTAGAGAGGCATACTCTGAAGAAGGGGATCACAGAAGGATGAAGGCTGGTTCTATGCTTACTGCATTGGGCTGAGCTCTGATGGTTCATGATCTCAGTCCTGTTTCATAGCTCTGGAGGAACTCTCCTGATTTGGAAAGCAATTCAGTTCCCATGAGATGTATCCTCGTGATTTGGGGAGCAATTTAGTTCTGTGAGGCTCTGATGGACTCCAAGGTGACCCTAGGTTTAGGGTAATGGTGATTCCAGGGCACAGGATAGTTGAATGCCTCCGTAAATCTCTTATCCTCAGTCTGAAAGGGTGACGAGATAGGCTAGGTAAGTTTAGGGCTAAACCCTGCTTTGCCAACTTTTAGGTAGATGTTTCCTAAATGACTAAAATGCCCATATGCAGAGCTGAGGATCTGACCCAGAGTTTTACAAAATGAAGGTCAAACTTTGTTCTACTTTTAGTTATTTAGTGGACATCTGTAAGCCTAAGTGGAGAGTCATGGCTTTAGGGGAGGGAGGAAGGAAGGAAGGAAGAAAAAAAAGAAAACCACTTTCAAGTCTGATAGCCTCAGAAGAAAACATAAATTAAGCTTCTGATGAGTAACAGGTTAAGGGTCCAGGAGTTGACCTCTGTTTTTTGTTTGTTTGTTTGTTTGTTGTTTTTTATCTTTTTGAAATAGGTTCTCACTATGCAGCTCAGGCTGGCCTCAAGCTCACTTTGTAGCCCAGGCTGGTCTCGAACTCACAACGATCCTCCTGCCTCAGGCTCCCAAGTGCTGGGATTACAGGCATGCACCACCACTCCCAACTGGGAGTTGACCTCTGTGTCAGTACCTCAGGACCACCCTGCCAAGGTTTTTTTGTTCCGAGTCCTCTGTATCTTGAGCCTAATTATTAGCCCCAGTCACACTGTCCCAAGACTCTTATGCCATAAGAACAGTTCTGAGTCTCATCCGGAAACCACCCTCTAAATTTCAACCCCTAAACTAGCCTGAATCCCAAGTCCAAGACCAGCCTGAGTCTCCAGCACTGAGACCACCTCCGGGAATCCTAGTCACGTCAATGTTCACCACACCCAGAGCAGAGGGACAGGCCTAGGGCATCTCTGTACCCCTCACAGCGGCTCTAACCGAGCTGTCTACACTTCTCTGCCCAGGTCACCCACAGGCCTCATACTGGCTACTGTCCCGGAGAAAGAAACCAGTGGCATTCTCCAGACCGCCGGCATGGCGGTTTCTGAAACTCTAACCCTTTTGCCCTTCACCCCTCACAGGTACAGATATTCCTGGCCAGCGTCACTCCTCAAAGACCCCTGTACTCTCCAGCCCCTCCTTCCCCAGGTTGCAGAACTCTAGATGTACCTGTTCTGTTGCCCCTCCCCATAGGAATAAAATTTCCTGTTAAATCTCAAGCTGAGCTGTGGGTCTGTTTCCTTTCAGCAGACAAAAAGGGGAAATTGCACTGGCCTCCGACCCTAAGATCAGTGGAGGAACTTCAACCCAGAGGTATGTTAGAGGCTTTTGGCCCAGGTCTGTACTGGTAGGGTAGCGATGCCTTTGCGCTGGAAATCTCAGCTTTGCTGTTGATGGCTTCAAGAGGCAGATGCACGTTGGAAGATTCCTAACATGGTGATCATGTTTTGGAGATGGTGGTGCTGGAAGTCCAGTGGAGTCCCCAGTAAGCTAGGGCTAAGGTCCTTGTCTCCCACCCCTTTATTTTTTGTCTTGAGACATGGTCCTGCTAAATCAGTAAGTTGCCAAGCTGGATTCAAAGTTTTTGTGACCCTCTTATCTAAGCCTCAGAACTGGGGTTACAGGTGTATGCCACCAGGATGAGCTAGACCTGAGGCTTTGAAACCCACCACCCTAAGGTGGGAGTCAACAATAGTTAAATTGAGTGTGCTGTATGCCGGGTGCTATCACAGGCGATTTACCTTTATTTTGAGATGGAGTCCTGTTGTGTTTGTTGCCCAGGCTGGCCTGGAACTCCTGGGCCCAAGGAATTCTCTTGTCTCAGCTTCCCAAGCAGCTGAGACTACAGGCATTCGCTATTACACCTGGCTCTAAGTGTTTTACTTTTTTTTTGTCTTTTTGAGACAGAGTCTTGCTATGCAGTTCAGGCTGGCCTTCCGCTTACTTTGTAGCCCAGGCTGGTCTTGAAATTGCAAAGATCCTCCTGCCTCAGGCTCCCAAGTGCTGGGATTACAGGCGTGCACCACCACGCCTGGCTAAGTGTTTTACTTCTAATAACAGTTTAAAATTCTCCACTATGGCTCTATGAAAGAGGTGCTATTACTACACCATTTTAAAGATGGAAAAAAAGAGTATTGTATGAAACGATAGGGAGATATAAATCCACACAATCCTGATACAATTTTCTTTAGCCATCCTGAGGCCTTGTGGGCTTCCCTGATAATGGGCCAGGAGTTCACTGGGGGTGGATTCCCAGCTTCCAAAGGAACCTGGGGATCCTGTACCTTCACTTCCACTACGTTTTTCTACTCGGGTTTCCCGGAAAGTGCGGAGGGGCTGCGGTGGGAAGTCCCACCGTCGCAGATCCCAGGCTGCCGGCGCCGGCCTGGGCGGGGCTCAGACACCTCCCGCAGACCTCTGCGATGCTTCTGGCCTTGGCAGCACGGTCTGAGGCCTCCCGGTACTGCGGCTGCCTTAGTACTGGAACCCAGACAACCAAGTGCTGCCCAGCTCCCTGCAGCTACTCGGGCCACCTCCTGCCCCGGGTGAGGAGCCGGGATTGGGTGTAAGGATGAATCCAGGCGGAGACAGCAGGTGACAGCCAGGGAAGAGGCGAGATGTGTGGGGTGCAGCCAGTTGAGGCTTTCTTAGGGACGGTGGGCTGAGCTGGTGCAGAACTGAATAATGTGGGTTAGGGTAACGACGAAGGGACGTGGCCAGGTAGTGGGTGGAAAGAGTGGGAGTGGGAGGTACGTAGATAAATCCGAGTGTGGGCGGTGCTTAGTGTGCAATTGGCAGACAGGGTAAAGGGGCGAGGCCGTGTGGTGGAAAGGGCGGGGCGTGCGTGGGAAGGGGGAACCGGATGGGATGTGCGCTGATAGGATGGGTCAATATCAAGGGGCGGGGACAACTGGGATAGGGCAAAGGGAAAAGGGTGTGGCTAGCCCTGAGGACTAGGGGCTCGGTAACCCCCCGGAAGCCGGCGTTTTCCACTAGACCACGAGTTTGTGGAAAACTGCGGGCTCAACGACTTCACTGATCATTTGACGCACCCGTTCTCAAGGTGTTCTCCTGGGCCGTGCAACAACGACCTCGCGGAGCTGTGCCCCTGGCCACTATTCCGGCTGGGAGCCGCGGCACGACTCAGCAGCGCAGTAGAGAGGCGCTGGTACCACTTCGGAGGGCTGGGCCAGGGCTCGCAGGAACGGGGCGGGATGGGGACGTGGTTTGGTACCGACAAGAGTGGCCTGGATCCAGGGATGGGAATAGCGGTGCGTCAAAGGGGTCGAAAAGCGCCAGTACTAAGGTAGTCGGGGTGGGCTGGAAGGTAGGAACGGACAAGAGGCTGTGGCTCCAGTGAAGGGTGTAAGGGTAGGAGTCGGGCGCAGGGGCAGCCTCCCATTTACTCCCAGACCTCTTCCAAGCCCTGTCCCTGCCAAGGCGTTCTGTCCCATGACAGCTGAAGAAACAAGTCTCTACGTTGCAGACGCCCATGTCACCAGCAAGTTCCAGCCTCTCTGGAGACTTTCATCCTGCCCCTGGTGCTGGTCCTACCCCTAACCCGCTCCCTCCTTCTGCAAAGGCACCACCGGCACAAGGGAAAGTCCTTCCCCCACTGCCCTGGCTTGCTTCGAAGGCCCCGGCACCTACACCTCTTCTTGCACTCAGCCTTCTCAGGCACTCTGGGTACAGGGCACACAGGAAAGGTCCTCTGATCCCACACCTGAGCATGGTGAGCTCGGGACACACACGCACAGGGGAGGGTGGGCTGGAAGACTGCCCTTCCTCTACTCCAGCCTGTCTCCCAGAGCTGACAGGTCCGGAGACACAGCCTCTCTCTCCTCTTGGAGGAGCTGATGGTGCTGCTGCTGCTGCTGGACCCTCAGCCGGGGCCTGGTGGTAGCAGGCACCTTGCCACAAGATATGGGCTGCCTGGCCCACCTTTACATACTCCCTGCGGCCCAGGTGCTGGCCACTGTAGGCCGATTGAGACAGCAGTGGCAAAGGTGCTGTCTACCACTCTGGGCCAGCTCGGTGAGCAGCTGGTCCAGCTAGGACAGGCAGATGCACTGCAGGTGCTGTCCAGGCTTGGCTGACTTGGGCTCTGGGGGGCCTACAATAAAAGTAGTTCCTTTTGAAACAAAGGGCTGCTCTTGGCTCTGGTACCCATTCCTTCTCAAAGCACAACCCTAACTGGGCCCAGGTACCCAGCATCCCCATTTTCCTTGCCCAGAAAGGCCTATTCTATTCAGTAGCCATTCAAGCATATTAGAACATAGACACTTCTTGCTCTGCAGCCTTCACAGACCCCGCAGTTCACTTCTAATTCTGATGGACTGCCTCATACCTACTGTTGAGGACTAGGAACTTCCTTGGTTCAGGAAGGGTGAGAGGCATGGGGAAGTGGGAGCTCCCACCTGCCCCAAGCACTGCACGAATGCGAAGACCACCTCTCCAAACATTGACAGGCTTTATTGTGGGGGGATTCCCACCTGGGACCCCACCCTCTTAAATAAAAAAGTGCATAGAAAAGAAGGGATTTAGAAACCTTTGTACAATATCTACATCCTGGGCCCCAAGGCAGGAAGGGGGCAATTGCTAGGTGGGCTAAAGGGTTGGGGGCAGGGTCCTTGCCAACTGCATGCCCACATCCACCCTGAACAGGAAGGTGGGAGTGAGGTGCTCTGGGAAGGGCTGGGGACCCCCCAGGCCAGGGACAAGGTGGTACTGGGGGCTTGAAGAGCTGTGGCAGCAGCCACAGCCTTAGTTCAGGAACCGGCGGCAGCGCTTAGCGCCACAGTTGCAGGGCAGCTTGTTGCTGGCATCCTCAATGGGGAACTTGTAGTCATAGGTGAGCTCCTCACCACGCAGGATACGGCGCAAGGCAAAGATGACGATGTGCTTCTGGCCCTCCACATGGATGACACGAGAGAAGCAGTTGGGCTCACATGAGTGGTTGATGAAGCGGGCGGCATTGCCATGCATTGTGGCGTCCACCACATCAAAGTCATCCATGCGGAACATGTAGCACCCGATGCCCTACAGAATGGGCGAGGGAATCAGGTGCTTGGTCCACACAGGCAGCCCGCCTCCCCTACCTTGTTGCATGAGCTGTGGAGCCCACCTTCCCATCATAGAACTTCTCCCTCTTATCAGTCAGGACAGAGCGAATGACAATGCCAGAGTATTCAATGACCATCTCGCCAGCATCGATGTTGCGTTTACAGAACAGGCCTCGTCCATGGATAGCTGATCTGCAGGGTAGGACGGACAAGGGGGGCTTCAGGGGGTAGGGGGACAGACCCCAGGCAGCCCCCAACCTGGACACTTGTCCATCAACCCAAGGGGCAGCCCCCCCAACCCCACTAACCTATAGACACCCACAGCCTCTTTGGACGTCTTCTTGAGGTGGCGAAAGCGCATGGCCATGGGCAGCTCCAGGCTGGTGGCACGTCTAGGGGGAGGGCAGCGTCACACGGGCTGGTATCCAGGCATGACCTCTCCCTCCCGCTCACTCTCTTTAGGGCCCTTCCACACCTAGCTCCCCTGCTTTTCCTCCTTACCTGGTTGACCTGAGCTGCACCTCATCCTCTTCCTCATCACAGGTGGCCCCTTCTGGGAGCACTCGGTGCTGGGAGGCCAGGAAATTGAACATGTCAAAGGTGCACTTCCTGCAGGTGAGAGGGTGGAAAGGAAGAAGGGTCACAGGCGTTCCTTCAAGAAGACACTGCCCATCAATCTGGGCCTGGGCCTGTTGTTGGCACCATAGGAGGACTATGCTGTTGCAGACACAAAGGGGAAAGGGGTAGGGTTCAGTCTTCTTGTGTGAACCCTAGAGTAACTCTCGCAGTGGCCTATTATCTTGGGTCTCAATCGGTCCAGGCTTATGCTCTACCCCTGAGAGTTCCCACAGGGCTCCGCAGCTGGCTCACCGGAGATAGACTTCAGCTCGGGCAGCTCCATGGGGATTCAGGGGCGGCTCCTCCTGGCCCTCCCCCTGCTGGTGGTAGCGGAATTTATAGTGCTGGCAGCGCTGGGCTCCGGGCAGCTGTTCTGCCAGGAAGATGACAGCATCATGGTGGATGCCCAGGAGCCTTGCCCCACTCATTCCTGAGGAGAGAAGTTGAGGACATGCTGATTATGTGAAGGGGGGGGGAGGACATACAAGCTACCATGTCCTTGGGCATCACCACTTACCACTAAAGGAGAGATGTCTGAGCCGAGCATGTCCTCGGGCCTCTTGCACTTTCTCAATCAGAATTCTCCATGCCCCTAGGGTGAACACAAAGCCACAGCGAAGTCAGGATGGGTCTGACAGGACCCTTTCTCTCCTGCCACTGCTACCCCCGACTCACCCTCCAGGCTCTCTGCCTCCACACTGAAGCCATCCTCACTGGTGATCTCGAAGCGTAGATGTGGGCCAGCCCGTTTTGGAGCCTGGTTCTCTTTATCCTCTGGGGATGGAGGCTCTTCCTCAGAGCTCGAGGCTTCACCTGGTCCCAGTGAGGAAGAGCAGGAGAGGATGGCCTCACATGAACTCAAAAGCCCCCAGCTCCCCACAGACACCATTCTCCCCCCATGTTGCCCCCAGACACAGCACAGACACTGGGGTCAAATGGCCCTCCTTCAGCCCGAACTGCCCAGTGAGCCCTGTGGAACCAACAATGGTTTTCCAAGGAGCTGCCAGTTTCATGTGTAAGATCAGGGTCATGAGGCATGAAGTGTTTGTTTGCGCTCTGCAGGCCACACCGATGGCTTACTCAAACCAAGTACTCTAAATGCCCATTTACCTATAATTATTCTGCTTCTCACATAAAAGTACTAGGGAGCCAAGGTGTGGTAGCGCATGCCTGTAATCCTAGCACTCTGGGGAACTGAAGCAAAAGGATACTAAATTCTCACCCAGCTTTGACAACTTAGTGGTTTGCTGAGACCTTGTATCAAATATAAAAATATGCTAGCACTGGGCTTGGTGGCACATATCTATAACCCCAGGACTTGGGAGGCTGAGACAGGAGAATCACCATGAGTTTGAGGCCAGACTGGGATACACAGTGAGTGGAAAACCAGCTTGAAGTACATAGCATACCCTATCTCAAAAGCAAAAACAGTGCCAGATTTACTCCTCAGTACCAGGAAAACAAAAACATTATAGCATTATGTGTATGCGAGGAATTTTTATTTTTATTTATTTATTTTTTTGCAGTACTGGGGATCAAACTCAGGACCTTGCACTTGCCAGGCAGGTGCTTATGCCACTGGGTTATATATCCCCAGGCCACAAGGAATGTTTAAGTAAGTAATAAATTTATTTTTCCTTTTTTTTTCATGGTGTTGAGGATGAAACCCAGGACCTGGTACATGCTAATCAGGACCTCTATTACTGATATATTTACCGAGTCCTATATGCAGTAAATTATTTTTATTTGTTTAAGATGGGTCCTCACTATATTGCCCAAGCTGGTCTTAAACTCCGAGCTCAGGCAATCTTTCCACCCGAGTCTCCTGAGTAGCTGAACCTACAGTTGTGTGTCATCATGCCCAACTGTAAATTTCTATAAATATTACAAATATGTATCATACAAGTTTGGATACACAGTACCAAGTACACTAAAATCACTAAATTATGAACTACTTAAAGGACTTCCCTGGGATTAAGAAATTTTGGGGTTTTTTTGGTCTTTGTAAGACAGGGTCTGGCTATGCAGTTCAGGCTGGCCTTGAGCTCACTTTGTAGCCCAGGCTTGTCTCTAATTGAACAATCTTCCTGCCTCAGCCTCCCAAATGGTGGGATTACAGGCATGCACCACAATGCCTGGCAGATTAAGAAATTTTGAACACAGAGTAGACAGGACTTGCTGACATACAGTAGATGTGATTTTGACAGAAAGAGCAGTGGTTAAGGACAACTCAGAAATTTGGATTTGAACAAAGGAAGAATAAACTGCCACTGACTACAGTGGTGAGGATAAGGAAAGAACAAGTTGTCGTGAAGGTCAAGCATACAGTTTGGAACATACTGATTTTGGGGTGCTATGTACAAGATCCCCCTCCTGCGACCTGCTGGTGGAGTTGGTGAGATAGTAGCAGAATGCAGGAGCCTAGAGCGCAGGGCCTAGGTCTGGACTGGAGAAACAATGTGAGGACTATCAGAATACAGATAAGATTTCAGCTGCAAAGCCACAAGAAAGTATCTGGAGGGAAAGATAGAGAAATCACAGCCAGAACAGCAGATACACTAAAACCGGCAGGCTGGGAAAGGGAGGAGGCACGACCAGAGGTAAGAAGAGAGCGTGGGGTCTTGTTTTCAGGAGGCAGGAGTCTGCCACATCCAACACAGGTGACAGACTGGGGTTGACCACTGTATACAGGGTTGGGGGAGATGCAAAAGCTCGAGAATGTAATTTAAGAGAGCAGGACCCACGGGGCCACTGTCTCACCCTATCATGTCCCAGGGCCATGGTGCCCACATACCCTCCCCCAGCCCCAGTAAGACCCTGAACCAGACTCTGCTGTGTGCCTAACATCACCTCCAGCCCTCAGCAAGGAGGGCTCATCCCTAACAACTTCTTCCACCTCTTCTTCTCCTGTTTCCCTACTGTACCTCTACTCTGTTCCCTGAACAGCAGGGATGCTGCAGGCCCTTGCCTAGCCACTCTCTCCTGTTGCCCGTTTTCTACTACAGTGCACTTGTACCGCACCGCAGATGTGTTTGTGTTCCTGATAAGTTCCCTTGGTATGGTTCCTAAGGGCAGGAACCTATCTGTTATGGCCACCGCCACATCCTCGTGTGTCTGATCGCTTAAGCGGCCTTTCAGTAAAGCAGTCTCAGGCACCTCCCTCTACTTCCGTGCTTAGCCGCTAAGCCGTGTGTAATATCCAAACACCTGGACAGGATTGAGCCACAACAAATCCCAAGCCAGAAAACTGCTCAACCCCTGGCTTTACTTGCTGTTCCCACTCTGACCATCCTCAGAGACCAACACAGAACTTACCTTCCAGCCTCACTAAGTGGTAGCAAAAAAAATTCTTTTGAGTCTCTATGTGGGTCCCAATTTCTACAAACCAACCTCCTGTACCTCCTTTTCCCTAGCTCAGAGCCTCTTCAAAACCAACCCCTCTGCCTCCCCGTACACCCTTTTCCCTCCATGGCCATGCCTTCCCTCTCACCCTTGACCTTGCTGCCTCAGCCCTCAGATCCAACATGGCTACAATGCTGCCCCATCTCTTCCCTCTAGTCTTTAGCTGCACTTCTGGATGAGGTGTCTCACCAACACCGTCTTTAATTCTGGACTCTGATATAGCCTCTTCCCCACCCTGTACCACCTGCTCACACCATATACTAATCCTGAGCTCCCCAGGCCTGTGCTGTGGCAGCTGGGACTAGCCCATGCCCCTTGGCTTCTGGGATACTTCTCCTCTCATCTTCCTATTGTTCTGCCCCTCATCAGGGTCCTAGAGGGTTCCATACTCTGGATGAGCATCAGAACTTGATCCTTGGCTTTCGAAGGACCGTAGGCCCGACCCTGGTGGACTATATAATCTAGACTAGGCCCCTAGGCTCTTGGGCATATGGGCCAGAGCACACTCTGTGGACTTGCACATGGAGCTGAAACATCACTTCTGTTACAAGGCCATGAACTCTCCAAAGAGACCGCTGTGACTCTAGCAACTAGCCTCAGAAGTGTGCCCAGCTTTCTTTCTTTTGGAGATTGGGGACTGAACCCAAGGATCCTCTACTCCTGAGCTACATTGTCAGCCCCTAGAGTGTACTCTGTGGTTTTTTTGTTCTGTTTTAATTTTTTGAGACAGGGTCTAACTATATACAGTTTAGGCTGGCCTTGAACTCAGCAATCCTCCTGCCTCAGCCTCCTGAGTGCTTATAGGCGTGCACCACCATGCCTGGCATACTATTTTTTTTCCCCCAGTACCAGGGATGAACTCGGGACCTTGCACTTGCCAGGCAGGCGCTTATTCCACTGAGCTATATCCCCAACCCCAGCATACTATTTTTTGAAGCGGACCTACTTTGGATTTGTCAGCTGAAGTCAGTGGCACAAGAGGGAACGGGTAAGAAGAGGTGGGTCCCTACCTGAATAGTGATGCCAGGACTCAAGCAGCAGGTCTGAGGGACCATCAGAGGCCCGAGGAGGACCGCCTTCTGGAAGTGGCAGCAAAGGGGACCGTTCCTGGAAGGGCCTGTAAGAGAAGACCTGTCAGGAGGGAAAAAGGGATAGAGGTCCAGCACCTCCAGGAAAACGGCCCTGGCCACTTACCCAAGGTCTTCCTCCCCAAGAGGCTCCTCAAGGTTATCCAGGTCAAGAACCCCACGCACTGCAGGTGTTTTCATCCTCACTCGGCTAAGCCTGGGGGAGAAGTGGAGGGCTGAGCTGCCTCTCCTGCCCGTCCCGGCTTCCCGTCCCAGCCTCAGCACACTCACGCACCCACTGTTGCTGAGCCCTGGAGCTCGGGGAGTGTCCTCCAAAGACTCCCCCTCTTCATCCAGCCGGGGCGCTTTATTTGGAGGAGGTGCTGGTGGGGAACGGCCAGAGAAGGTGGACACCCTCTTGACACGGATGGCCTGGCGGGGTGGGCTGGGGGGCCCACTGCTGAACACCAGCGTAAGAGGAGGTGGAGGAGGAGGTGGGGCGGGGCGCACCACCCCTACTCCTACCACTGGCAACACTCCAAGTAGGGGTCCTGGGGGCAGAGTCCAGGAAGTGGGGGCTGCAGGGGGAATGGTAGGGGGCAGAGGTGGCTGCTTCACTGGTGCTGGGACAGGCTCGCCCTCCCCAGCCATCTTCACAAATACTTGCCCCAGCTTGTTGACAAGGATGATCTTGGATGTAGCGGGTTTAGGGGGCTCAGGAGCAGGGCCCAAGCTCAACACCCGGACCCCTGGGGCCCCAGGGAGCCAGGCAAATGTCCGGGTGGAGTCTGCTGGGCTAGGGGGCAGGGCTTGAGGGCCCTGGCTGCCATTGGCTAGGGGAGGTGCTGGGGGAAGTGACTCTTCTCTGGGACCAGCAGCTCCCTCCCCAGGGGCCCCTAGGTTCTTTAAAACAAAATCCACAATTTCTGATGGCAGGTCCTCAGGAGGCCGGGACCTATCTCCTGCAGCCCCGAGGACCCCAGCTCGGCCCACTGCTGGCCCTGAAGGAGGAGTCCCTTGGCCTCGGGGTTGCTGGACTGCCTCAGCTTCGCTGTCCGTGCCATCATCCACTCCGTCCAGCTGCTCAATTCGGGGGGCTCCAGGGAAGGGGCCAGGGCCCAGGGCGGGGCCAGACACTACAGTCACAGGGAAGTGGACATAGCGGGCGGTGGGGCTGGCTTCCTCCTCTGAGCTGTCCCCTTGGCCCCCATGGCTGCTCCCCACTGCCCCTGCGGCCACAATCTCCTCCTGGAAGGGCTCATTCCCTAGCAAGCTGGCTGCAAAGTCCAGGTCAGCAGCACTCAGTCCTGATACCACCTCCATGTCCTCAAAGTCTGGGCCCAGGTCTTCAGGGGGTGGTGGTGGAGATGGGGCCAGGCCAGGGGGAGCCAGCTCCCCTGAGGTAGGTGTGAGGACTTTAACAACTGAGGTAGGAGGGGGCACCCTGAGCTGAGGAGAGGTTTTGAGAGGAGGGGAGCTCCGCCGTGATGGTGGTGGCCTGGGGGTGAGGGGGCTGGGACGACGGGAGCGTCTTGGGGGAGCTGGGAAGTCCGGGTCTCCCACTGTAGGGATGTGGTGGGTCAGAGAAGATGGGCTTCCTGTGCGGGAAAGAGTCAATCTTAACCAGCAGTTCCTGCCTCCCCAGCCCTCCCCTTCCCTGGCCATTCCCAGATGCTCACCAGGGGAGGGCAGGGGGCCAAAGGAGACACCCCCCAAGGGCCTCCGTGATGGCGAGTAGTTGGGCACTTTGATTCGAGCCCCTGAGAAGGAGCGCGGGGCAGGGGGCTGGGCGTTGCTTGAATCTGGCCGTAGCGGAGGATCCAGATTCTGAACAGGTGAGTGGTGCTCGGGAGCTCCAAGGGTTAGGGCATCTGTATCTGCAGAGGGGTCCTCATGATCCGGGGTGTCTGAAGAGCCAAGAGAACTGTATCAGGGGTACAGCAGCAGCTCTTCATCAAAGACTCCCATCATGTGCCTTCCCTTTTTTTAAGTCAAACGGACCATACAGACCCTGACTCAGTCACAACACAGACTGATGTCCAGTTAACGCAAACCCCACCCACAACATCTGCAACAACTCTACATATACCTGAGTCAGGTCCCTTCATGACTTCTGAGATCTATCCTCCGCCACATCCCTGCATCCTGGCCACCCACTGCTTCTCTGAGGCACATCCACATGCCAGAAGTGGCAATGCCCTCTGTCCAGAATGGTCAATCCTGCCACTTTCTTACCTGCTCTGGGCATCCCTTCCACATCAAAGGCAGCTGCTCCACCTTGGCACTCAAGGCTATTACTCGGCCCTGCCCAGTCCTACAAGCTGATCTCGCCTCCTCCGCCTGGCACTCTGCCTGCGGCCGTGCTGGATGCACCCTCCTCCGCTTCCTACTTTGTGTTATGCTTCAACTTAGAATAAAGCTGTGGCCCACAAATGAGAACCAAATTCCTCCTGTGTCGCCCACAACGTGCTCTCCCTTCACTAACCTCCAACTCTATTGTTTGCTCTGTGTCATCCAGCTGTCACTGTCAGCATGGCTGCAAAGCCATGACTTGGAAAATGAGTAGATCCAGTTCAAGTCCTGGTTCTACCCTATGTTACTGGAGAGAGCAAGTATCTGCTCACCCTTTTGTTTGTTTCTTGAGACAGGGTCTCACTCTGTAGCTCAGGCTGGCCTTAAACTTGACTGTGTAGTTCAGGCTTGCCTTGAACTCTTGGCAATACTACTTCAGCCACCCAAGTGTTGAGAGTCCTGCGATTGCAGGTGTGTGCCACAATGCCTGGTCCCTTTGCTTTTGGTAAGTGCCCCCTGAAGTGTACACAGCAGAGCATGCACCTAACCCCAGAGGACTGGTGTACCACCTAAGTACGTAGCCCTGTCGGGACCACACTCGCTTTGTTCCCTATAACTGCACCAAGTCACCATTCCCCTCAGGCTGCCTCTCTCCCCTCTTCACTTCCTATGAAATGCCAAGCACAGTCCCTGGGCACATAATGCATAGCCAGTAAGTTTCTGTTATTATCTTACAACAGTTGAACGAATAACAAGTGTCCTGGAGTTTCCTGAGTAGAGTGGGGATAGGGGTTGGTTAACAATTGTTCAGTATTCAAGGAAGAGAAAGAGGTAGTACCAAGCTATACCTAAGGAAAAGGTGGGGCTGTGCACAATGGTCTGGTTCTCCTCTGCTGCCTCCAGGTGAACAGGCTCTTCCCTTGGCCCCCATGGCCGATACTCTAGAATTCGGCACCGATACCAGCAGCGCCTCCGAGCATCCACTGTGCTCCAGTACAGACGGGAGCACCTGGCAGGCAGACATGTGGGACAAAACAGTTAAAGTAACTTGGAAGACAGGATCCAGCTCAGGTGTCCCCCAACCCCACCGAACACCCACGGACTGCTCACTGATAGCCAATGGGGAAAAGCCGTCCCTCGCAGTCCGAAAGATCAGACAGAGTACCCAGGGAGTCAATTCGGATGGAGCCTATGGTGCACAGGAGAGGTCAGGTGCAGGCCAGGCAAGGTCAGCAAGAGACAGGGGAAAAAGCAAGTGACTTACCAATAAGCACATTGATGGCATCAGGCTCAAGCCCTGTCAAGAACTTTCGCTTGAAGTTGATGCCTTCAAAGTCCACATAGACTCGGCGGAGAACATCAAAACCATCAGGGCTCACGATCTCCTGGGAAGTGGGAGGCAAGTGGGGTTGGTGGATTGGTGAACCATGTAGAGGACATGAGGGAAAAGCTCTGCAGGCAAAGACTGAAGGGCCAGGGGCATGGCCTACAGGGCTGTGGGAAAACACAAGAAGAGGAGACATTGACAGAGCAATGTGTAGCTATTCCCCCACCATCCTGGCCCACCTTGCCATCGAGGAGGTCTGTGTGTTTCTGGCAGAAAACTTTCTTGTCATCCTGGAAGATGCAGTAGCTTGCCCGGGCACACATGAAGTGAAAGTTGCTGAGGCAGGAGGACAGGCAACAGCCCACAGTGGCTCCAGGCTTCAGACAGAGTTCACAGCGCTGCACAAGGAAGGGGCTGCTGAGGGAGAAGCTGGAACGGGGACCATGGTCTCCCACCTGGCACTGCCCACTGAGACTCTGCTTAGGGCCCCTCCGCCTTAGCATCCTGCACAACAAAGACTCTCACCAAGCAACACTTCCTCCAACTGGATCCAGGGCCTGGTGCACAACCACGTTATTTTGGTTTTTTTTGGGGGGAAGAACAGACACTGAGCCCAGGAAGCAATGAGTTATACCTCATCTTCTTCTTCACTGAACCAAGGGCCTTGCACCGAGCAATATTATAGCCCTTTTACTTTTTATTGTGAGACAGGGTTTCATTAAGTTGCTAAGTTGTTTAGGCTGGGCTCAAACTTGGGATCCTCCTGCCTCAGCCTCCCAAAGGGTTAGGATTACAGATGTGTGCCATCACACTTAACTCAGCAGTCTTTTACTTTAAAAAATTTTTTTTTAATTTTTTGTGGTATTGGGGAGCAAAACCAGGGCCTTTCATTGAGCTGTATCCCCAGCCCTTTTTAAATTTTTTGAAACACAGTCATACTAAGTTGCTCAGGCTGGCTTGAAGTTGTGATCATCCTGCCTTGGCCTCCTGAGAAGCTGGGACTACAGGTGTGTGACTCTATGCCTGGCTATTTCACATTTTTAGAAAGGAGAAAGATAACAACAGCTAACACTCACTGGGTAGCACTTACCACCTTCTACAGACTGCTCTAATGTATAACTTTATCTATTCTATTCAGATTTTGCAACTGCCCCCTGATCAGCATCTCTATCATCTAAGGTAGGTACTCTCCAAGCCCCAATCCAGGGCCCAGAGTAAGTGGGGGATTCTGAACCAGGCAATGCCTCATTTCTCCAGGGCACAGTGATAGAGTAAAATGCCACACAGTGTGGGAACACAGTCAGTACAAGCGCAGTCAGTAAGAGGGTGTCTAGCTTTTATGGCCTTGTCTTCAGGCCCAAATATGGCAGGACATTTAACTTTTAAGTCTTTCACAGAGGAAAACGCTATCGTCTGTCACCCAAGTGCTCGGAAAAGAAAAACATGACGTGATATGGTAGGAACAGTGAAATGAGAGCTGTCTTCCCAAAGGAGAGCGTGACAGCTGCCCTCATCAGGCCCAGGCCTCACCATCTGCCTCCCACGAGCCACAGCAGCATGCACGTTCTTGAGAGAGCCATCATTCTCCTCAAACACTTCGGCTGACCAAATGGCACAATTGACATGCGTCCACTCATTCTGTCCGATGTACAGGAGCCTCCCTGCCTCCTGGGGGCAGAAGAGGAGAGGAGTGATAGAGGTACTCTGGGAAACAGACCTCACAACCTCAGGTTTCATGCGGCAACCTCACCTTGGAGTCCGCATCCCCATATTTGAGGCAGAGTGCACACTGACGGGGATCCTCTATGTGGGAGAAAGCAGCTGGATTCTTGCCTTGGAAAGCTGGAAAAAAGGAAATCCAAAAATCAGGATCTGGAGCCTGGCCCACCTACTCAGAGGCAGTGGCTTCTGGCCCCCACATTCCAGTACCTGCTGAGGGATCACCTGGAGGCTGCCCTGATTCTGGGGTGTCTGATTCCTGCTGTCTCCACTGAGCATAGACATGGTCCAGGGATGGGGGCAACACCGCATTAGGCAGCACTCCGCTGTGGACAGGCAGGGTTAGCATCTGACACATCTAATAAAGGCAGCAGGATCGGGGCCTGCCCACAAAGCCAGGCCAAACAAGCCATGACACCCTTCATCTTCTCTTCATAGGGAATCTCTGTGTTCCGAATAAGCCAGGCCTCTGTGTCACCTCTGACATAGGAAATACGGTTATGCCTGGAATACTCTTCCTCTACCATTCAGCTCACACGTCACCTTTTCTAGGAAGCTGTCTCTGGTCCCTGGGTGCTAGCAGGTGCCTCATTTGGGCTCCAAAGATGCCTGGGATTCCCCATCACCACCCTAACCATTTGGGGTCACTAGCACCTGCCCACGCCCCAAACATAAACTCCGAAAGCAGAGTCCAACCTGACTTGCTCACTGCTCTGTCCCACCTGCTTTGCACAGCTGTAATGTTAGCTACCCAACCTGAGTCTGCTAGTCTAGGGCCACTGGAGAACCTCAGTCTGCTTTTGCCACCCTCCTCTCCAGCCTCAACTCTAACTCTGTACCTCATCTGTTCTCAGCCCAGAGTGACTCCTGGATTCCCAGATGCCCCTGCCATTGCCCTCACTCCCTGGTTCCCCTCCTGCTATGCAGCGTTGCTCACTTCGGCAGCCGGGTACTCCGTCGCCAGTACTTGGGGTCGTGGGCGTCGAACCAGCCGAACGCAGATTCTAGCAGCTGGGGAGTGGGTTAACAGGATGAGAAGAACTGGCCTCTCCAAAGCACTGGTTAAGGATGGGGTCTGAAAAACCCACTCTCTCCACCCCAAAGCCACTCAAAACACCCTACAGGCATCCCCCTTAAGAGCTCACCTTTAGTAGGAGCCCCTTCATTTGACTTCCAGCCCGGCGTTCTAAAGTTTCTCCTTCTGAGTGCCTCATCAAGATGCTCACCATGTCTTCCATAAAGCTGTGCTGTAACGGGGTTTGTCAGGGTCTGAGCCCTAACTCCAATCCCCAGTTCTAGCCCCGCTCTCTCCTCTTGGCACCCACCTGCTCCTCCCCAAGTCCTACTCACCACAGACTTGTAGTGGCCTTCCTCAAAGCGCTGACC
Organism: Dinomys branickii; assembly: GCA_004027595.1. Lineage (NCBI taxonomy): Eukaryota > Metazoa > Chordata > Mammalia > Rodentia > Dinomyidae > Dinomys > Dinomys branickii. Next base: position 20,629 of record PVLD010012226.1, on the reverse strand, counting down.
CACAGTTTGCAAATCGCACGGTCCTGGGTGTAGCTGCTTCCCATCCTGTCCACACTGCAAATGAGGGAAGTCAGCAGGGCTAGTGCTGGGTCTGGCCCCACCCATCCTGCCTCATACAGCTTCCAGACCTGGGTGCACAGCAGCAGTGGGCCTGCCACCTTCGAGCTCAGCAGGCCCTGGAGCACCTGACGTAGGCCCCCCTGCAGGGCCCCACTCAGGGCCTCTCGCCAGCGGGGTTGTGTGGCTCCAGCACATGGTCCACATGTATACAGCACCGAGTCTGGTAACCCTGAAAGGATCTCGTAATCTTCATCTAAACAGTAGGGTGGGAAAGAAGAAAATAGTTTGTAAGGATATGAGGGCTCCCACAAGTACCTAAGCCAGTGACAGGAAAAGCTTTCAGAGCTTTCCATGATAACGAAGAGCCAGCTGTGGCCCTCATGCCACAGGTTCACCACCACTGCCCCAGGCTGTCAAGCACATTTAGCCTAGCTGTCATCGAGGGGTGTGGGGTAGGGGCAGAGTAGGGATCCCCTAGGTCAGTGATGGTAAACCTTTTCAGAGCTTTCAATGGTAAAAAATGGCCCTCTATGGCATGTGTGCTGGAGGTGTGCCACCACTGCCATGGGCTGAGGCTGCAGCAGTTACTCTGCCTACTCACCTGAGAGTCCCTCACACTTGGCATGGACCCAGTGGTCACACTGTGCACACTGCATCATCTTGCTCTCATAATCATTGTCTTCATAGCAGCGTGTGCAGATTGGGCAGTAGTTTCCTGGAGGAAAAGAGATGGCAGATATGAAGGGGTTAGGGTTATTTCCAGCCCCTTACACTCCCCTTTCAGGGGCGAACCATATCTTGTCTGCTATTTCATTGTATTCTTGCTTGGGTCCCTATGGTTCCCAAAAAGCTGGTTGAGGACAGTTTCTAACTCTGAATTCCCAACACCTTTCAAATAACAGGACCTTCCTAAACATGCTGCCTGAACAAATGAGGAATGTACTAGTTTTCAAACTACCCGTGGAGCCAAAGCAGTGGGTCCCAACCCTCTACTTCCACTATCCAGACAGGGATTCTGTGTACTTTTATGTGCACACTGCATGGAGTTCTGCGGAAATGTGCTCTGAACCGAGGAAAACTTTCTACAGGCAGAAGTCACCAGAATACCTGTTCTAACACTGGCAGAGGCCCTGCCCAAAAGTTAGCAGCCTGGCCCACTCCCAAGAGGCCCCTCTAAGGTTCCCCTGCCAGGTCCCACCTTTCTCATAGAGCTGGGTGCACCTGGGGCAGAGGCTGTAATCTCCAGACCACTCAACGTCCCAGTTCTTGCCTGGAGTTGCCCCACAGCTCTTACAGCGCACACAGGCTGAACAGATCTGAGGAAGAAGGGAAATGTCAGAAGCCAGACATCTAACTGGAGCAATACCACAGGGGAGACAGGCAGGGAGAACTGGAGGAAAACAGGTGAGGGAAGACAAATAAGAGGAAAAAAGTTTAGGAGAAAAAGGAGGTAGATGAGAGAGAAATCAATGTAAGACTAGGGCAGTGCTGGAGAACCTTTTAGAGCTTTCAATGGTAACAAACAGGCTGAGGCATACATGCCATAGGTTCACCTCCACTGGGCTAGAGCAAGAGATTCTAAGTCTGGGAACATGGAACCCACCAGCTCCTGACCCATTACATCAAATTCTGCATCTAAATCTTGCCTATGTAAAAATGCTGAGAAGGAAATGGTTATAACATTCTCAAAGCACCTAGACCAAGTCTGGCAGTGTTAATGGTATAGTAAGAACACCAATGTGGGGTGTGGGCCTTTTCTCTCACCCAGTGGCGTCGTTTGCGTGTGGCCCGAGTTGGGTAGCTGGGGCCCAGGCAGGCTGGGTGGTAAGCATGGCAGCAGCGCTCACACTCCAAGAGGTGCTGTGGGATGTTTGTGAGAGACAATTGAAAAATCTACTGGCATACAGATCTCCCACTTTCATGCCTTCCCTTTCCCCAGGCTGGTCTGTACACCCAGACCTTGGATCCCCGGCCTTTACGTCCACAGACATGGCAGAATTTGCAGCGGCGGCAACACCAGGTGTCATGATGCTGGGGTAGGGGCCGTTCAGCCTCCTCCAGGCAGAATGGATGGAAAGGATCACAGCACACTTGGCAGAACACCAGCTAGATGTGGGGGTGAGAGGGCAAATGATGGACACAGTGTTAGGCCAGAAGACCAGCAGATAAGACCTGGTTGAAAAGTCAGGAAGGGCCTGTGGAGGCCGGAGGTCTGTAAAAAAAGGCAAAGCACCAACCTCATGTAGGCCTTTGCTGGCACACAACAAGCATACCATTGGTGGCCCCCCTGGCACAGAAGTGAGCACGCTTAGGCCACCCATCAGCCACACATTCTCTAGGTCACAATCCTCCTAGAGAAAGAGAGAACACAGTATGATTGGAGCACCACCAAGAACACAAGTCAGATCTATCTTTAAAACCATGGCTGCTCTGACACAATCAATGAAATTCTTCAAAGCACAAGTCCTACAACTTCCAACACCATACCTTAAAATCCACACGGACCCGGTGCACACCATCCGGGGACTTCTGTTTTCCAGTCCAGCCATTGGGAAAAGAGGTAAAGGGGCCAGGGCCCAAAGCATCCTAGGGAGGGATGCAGGGCTCGTCAGAGGCTGCCAGCACCACCACCTCTGCAAACTCCTCTCCTTGTCTGTCCTCCAGCCCGCATGACTCTGCCTTTTGCCCAAATCCCACTTTGCTTTCTAGACAGGCAAGGTCTGCCTCATCCCTCAGGGCCTGTCCTCCGGTGTGGGCACACCATGATACTGAGGTGCACACATCACTCGGACTCGCCAGGTAGCTCCTTAAGGGCAGGAGCCATGCCTCACATGGGGCTCAGAGTTCTAAGAATGGGCCTGCTGACCTTGTCCAAGCGCTTTCGGGCTTTGAGCTGCAATACAGGCTGCAGGGTGGGTTTGCGGGGTCGGCTTTGCTCCTCTGGTTCTGGCACTGGCAGCTCTAGGATGGACACAGAAGAAGTGAGGTCCTTCCCTTCCATGCCTCATCCCTATCTTTTTCTACAACCTCCCAAAATTACCTAGATTCCCAGGGCCTTCTCTAAGTAATCAAGACATATGATGATCCTTAGGCCTTGCTCAGTAAGTTCAATGAAAATCTCATATACCAATTCCGTATGACCCCTAAAACTGCCCTTTCTTTGCCCTCAGCCACCCTCTTAGGTAGACTGATAGGGCTCTTGGTCTGAGAACTCTGTCCTTTCCACATAAAAGACAACAAAGCCTCGCCACAACAAACTGGTGCTCAGTGGTAGAATGCTTGCCTTTCATGCATGAGGCCTTAGATTCCATCCCCAGTCTTGCACCCCCTCCCCACAAAAAAACAAACAAACAAAAAAAAACCAAAGACATAAGACTGACTGAGAAAGTATTAAATGTACCATTTTCTCTAGGGGTTCGACGACGAGGAGCAGGAGGACCCCCAGGGTCTGAGTCATCGGAGTCCTCGAAGATATCATAGGAGGGTCGCTGTCTGACGCAGCGCCGGGCTGACTTGCGCTGCAGTAGGAGGGAGTCCTGCTCCTCGGGCCCTGGGGGGGCCACCACCTCCTCCCGGGGCCCCCCAGCTCCCGCCCCCCGGCGTGGGCCTGGAGGACCAGGGGAGGCCTCAGGAGATTCATCGGAATCCCAGGGCAACAGCGTCTTCACTATCGTCCGGCCTGTGGGAACAGGGGACTAAGTAGGATTTAGGCTTAACCAGGGACACGGGGCATTAGGATAGGAAAGAGACTGGGTAGAAAAAAATACAAGAAAGATACAACAGAAAAGAAAAAGATGGAGAAGTGCAAAGATAAGGGGCGAGGGCAAAGACAAGTGGCTCTCTCCGAGCCACAAATCTGCATGAGCAACACTTGTCACACCTCATTACCTTTCTTTGCCAGTCGTTCCATCTTCCGAGCCTCTATCTTGTCACACTTCCGGTATCTGGGGAGGGGAGCAGCACGTCACCAGGGTAGGGGACTGGTGGTCTAGGGGAAGAGAGGAAGCTCTCCACAAGGATGCCAAACCCACTGTTCTGGCTGGGCAGAAGAGGGAGGGGCTGGGGGAGGAAGCCTGACATTCCCAGGTGGCCACAGAAGCCACATCCCAGGTACTCACACACAGCACTGCTTCTTGGTGTTGGGACCCCCAAACTTGGGCTTGTCCAGGCAGTTGACACAAGACCCACAGTCCTGTACACGTAAGCAGCCCCGACAGTGTCCACACCGAGCCATGCGCATCTTCTTGCCATGGTGAGAGGGCAGTGAGCGCCGGGGTGTATGGACCAAAACCCCTCCAGACCCTGCAGGCTCCAAGTCTCCTCCAGGACCTGCTGATTCCACCTTTTCCCTCTGGGACTGGGATGGGACACTTTCAGTCTCAGATGCAGAGGACGTATCTATGTGCCAGAGGGTGAGGAGATGGAGCCACAAGGCCACCAAGCATCCTACCTCACTTCCTGTTCTCCGTCAGATCTCATTCAGTCAGCCCTCTGGCCTCCACTGTTCCCCTCATACCTAGAACTGACAGGTTCCAGGTATCCAGACCCAATCTGTTTTATCAAAGACCTAGCATTCCAATCTACTTGCCACTGGACCAACCCCCCACCCCAGCTCCCCTTCTAGGTTTCTGGTGCAACTCCTCAACCCCAAATCTGACAAGGCCCTTAAGCCTCTCCACCAATACAGCCCCGTACCCTCTGTGGTGAGGTCCTGTCGATCCCGGAGAGGGAGAGCACTGAGGCGAGGGACATCTTCAGGCACCATGGCCCGGGCCTGCCCCAGGGCCACAGCAGCATGCCGGCAGACATGTTTGATGCGGGGGCCTTGTACAGGGGACTCGGGGCCCTGGGAGAAGACAGACCAGGGGTACGTGTAGGGAATTATTCCGAGCTCCTGCAGCCAGTCCTCTGCAAAGGGCCCTCAGAGTCTACCACATACCGAGGCTCGCTCTCTCTTAGCTTCCACAGATTCATCTTCAGACCTGACACAGCCTCTGTCTAGGGTCTGCTTGACAGTCCCCACGGCCTCCTCCATCTGCCCTCCAGGGCTTGGCTGGCAGGGGAATAGACAGGGTCATGGGCTGGAAAGTGAGGACAGATGGGGACAGGAATAGCACAGGGAAGGGATGGAATCGGGGAAGCACAGAAAAGTACTAGTTCTGAGGGTTTCCTGTGACGCTAGAGAGCATTTAGGGAAGCAGCCGGGTGGACTGGTACAAGGGCCTGGCCAAAATACCATGCTCACCGGCATTGACGCCGCCACCTTCTGTTGTTGCTGCTGGTCGATCTTGAATAGCTGCACCTTGGCTCTCTTAAGGAGGCTGAACATTTTCTCCTCCACTCCAGACAGTGGCAGGGAACCCAGGCCTGCAACTCGTGCCTTTTCCAGTGGCGGTATATGTGGTGGTGCTTGTTGTTGCTGCAGTTGTAACTGCGGCTGCACTTGTGGCTGCTGTGGTGGTAATGCCTGGGGCAGTAGCTGGGTTTGCAAAGTCTGTGGAAGCTGCTGTAGCTGAGCCTGGGGTTGCTGCCCATTGCTCAGAGCTGGAGACCCATGGGGGGGCACCTCAACCTTAACAGGTGTTGTGACCACAGGGGCAAATCGAGGCAGGCTGAGGTGGTTGGTGCGGCCCACTGCCCGAGGCTCAGGCTCAGCTGGAGAGTCATCAGCAGGAAGAGGCTCTGGTTCAGGGGCTTCAGGAGCCCCAAGAGGAGTAGTAAGCACCGATTCATAGATCTTCAGGTGGGCTTCACTTGGGGTAAACTGAGCAGCCCGAAGGAGCAGGGGCCTCCGGGAAGGGGTGGCAGGGGTAGGTGGTGGGGATGGGGCTGGGGGAGGGGCCGGAGGAGGAGGGGGCAGGTCCCGGGTTAGTGAGGTCCAGCGAAATGTGGGTTCCCTTAGGATGGATCGTCTCTTCTCAGGGAGTGGGACTGGGGTAGATGGGGGAGTTGGGGCACGTGGTGGAGAAGGAGCTGGTGCTGGTTCCTGGGTAGTCAGTGGGGAGGTGGCTACAGAAGGTCGCAAAATAGGTGAGACCTCCATCTTTGGGGGCTTGGGAGGGTCTTCATCCATAAATCGCCGGGGTGTCTTGATGACACGGGAGGAGCGGGCACTCACCACAGGCATAATAAACTGCCGGATATTCTTCAGGAAGGTGGTACTTTTGGGGGCCACAGTGGGACTGTCTTCCAAAGGGCCTCCTGTGGCCATGCTGGGATTTGGAGTGGGAGGAGAGGTGCTTTCTGGCCCTGCCCGAGCAGCTTCCCGCTCTGCCCGCTGGCTAGGAGTCAGGGGAGGCCGGCCCCTCTTCCTGGAGCATGTAACAGCAACGGTAGGAGGAGGGGACTCTTCTTGCTGCTCCTCTGGGGCTGGGGGTGCTGGAGGGGATGGCATGGGAGTGGGGGATACTGGAGGTGGCAGAGGGCAAAATGGAGGTGGAGGAGATGCTGAGGGGGCTGGGAGGGGAGGAGGCGGAGGGGTTGGAGGAGTTGGGGGTGGTGATGGTGGCTTTGCCTCTTCCTGTTCCTTGGTTATTATCACCTCTTTCTCAATCACAGTTCTTTCTTCCTTCTCTTCTTCCTCCTTTTTTTCTTCTTTCTCCTTCTCTCCCTCCTCCTCCAGCTTCTGCTCCTGCTTCTTCCAGCAAAGACCCCCTCCTCCCTGTCCAGATCCAACTTTTCTTTGGGGGTCATCCTGCCAGCTCTCCCCAGGTCGACCTTGACCCTGACCTGATTCAAGTCCCAAGGACAACTGTTCCATCTTCACTTTTTTGGCCTTGGAAACAAACTTGATCACGAGGGGAAGCCCACCGCGGCCTCTGCCCCTGCCTCCACGGCCTCCTCTCCCAGGCTGTCCTCCACGTTTGGGGGTCCCAGGTCCTGGGCCAGGCCCCTCCTTGCACTTCCAGCTGCCAGTTCGGTGTTTTACTGGAACCACAGGAGGTGGGGGCTCAGGTTTAGGGATTGTCACAGCCGCTTCTGCTACCACTACTGCTTGTTGCTTCTTCCGGCTGGGGCCTGCTGGTCGTCCTGGGGGCCGTCCCCGAGACCGACGGGGCGTGGATGGCTCACATGCCCGGCTCCGGGGGGCTGGGGGTGCCTGGGCCCGCCGGAGAAGTTCAGTCAGTGCCTGCACCATCCGTTCTGTGCCCTCCTCACCCCGTTTTCGGGCAGGGGTCTTTGGGGGGGCAGGAGCCACATCTGCTAGGCGAGGAGGAAGGGGGGTCGTCTTATGCTTGCGGCCCCGACCTCGGGGGGCTCGACCTAAAAGGAGAATAGGTGTGGGGAGACAGGTCAAGCTGGCCCTGCAGACTGAGGTATACTGGGAGGGCGGGGCCTAAGTCTCATTTATTTCTCCCACAGCCCAACCTAGCTTACACTCTGAGCACAGGACACACTCAGTAACTGATGGAGACTAGTTAAACAGGGAGAGCTGACACAAAAGGTAAGAATAACATTCCTGTGAAGCTATGGAGGTAGAGTTTCCCCATCACTCACCTCGCTGGGATCGGAGCGCAGAGCGCAGGGAACTGGGGGCCACATCTTCATCTGAATGAAAACCCTGAAACTCCTGATTTAGGTGACCAGGGGTGGAGGGGAGAAACAGCAGTCAGTGCCAAAGCCCTGATTCCACCTGGGACTCAGGTACTGAGGAAGACCCCAGCTTCCCTCTTAATGTACTCCTGCTTCTTATAAACAAACTAAAAAACTGGAACATCAGAAAGGAATAGAAAATGGTCTCTCCCCAGGGACGGAGGCACAAGACGTTTTCAACTCCCGTGCTCAGTGCAGGCCACAGCAAGCAGCAAGGCGACCACTGGTTTGCTGGCCCAGAAGAAAACACAACAGGAGCTCCCTGGGTCAGGCGGTAGCCCCCACACTTAGGGCCAACTCTTACTCAGAACAAAGAGGGGCCTCTATCTACACCTTATCTGATCAGTTTCTTCCTGAATAAAGATGGGAGTAAGGACACCCAAGTCAGAGAGTGGGCCATGCAATGGTTTATCTTTTGGGATCCATCCGGGGCCCTCCACTGATTACTAAATGTCCTAAGCAATACAACGCATACCTTCCTGTCTTTTCCCATGGTCTGGGAGAAAAGCCCTGAGCTGAGCTCTGATCTACCAGACTCAAAACTCAGTTTTCATTCCTCTTTAACCTGTGTGCCAAGCAGCAGCCTCACGCTACTCTACCTTAATAGACTATGAGGCACTGGTGAAGCCAGGGATGTGTCAGAGTTACGAGGCCCAGCAGGGCAGTCCACAGGTTAAGACCCCAGACGGCTCTCCACCAGGTCCACTGAGGCTATGCTGCTGCTGTCAACCACCGCTGGCCGCGCATGCAGTCCCCACGGCCTTCTCACGCACACACCTCTACTGCCCTGCCTCTGCTATATCAAGAAAGATCAGCCCAGGACACCAGCAGGACCTGCTTTGAGCCGAGAACCTAGCTACAGCTGCGGCTTCTCTCCACTTTTGGAAGCCCTATCCACCCAAAGCTCCGGGCAGCCCACCTTCCTTCACGTCTGTTTCCAGGACCACTTCTCCGCGCAGGAGTCCGGAGCTGCCCGCTTCCCACGCTACCCTCTGGGGCCACCCTGAACCCTGTAAAGCCCCTGGCCTCCGCCCCGCCCGACGCCGGGGACGCCTCCGACCGCCTCACCTCATCGTCGGATTCCCCGTCACTGCTCTCCTCCTCCGGCATGCAGCCCCGGCTCGGGCCCCAGCCGCGACCCCGGCCCCGGCCCCGGCCCCGCTGAAGGCGCGGGCCGGCCCATAGGCGGCGGAGCCGGCGCAGGCCCCGGCGGAGCCCCAGCAAACGGAGCAGGGCCGTGTCTTCCCCGGGCTCGGCTCCGCCCGGCCCCGCTGCGCCGCTACCGCGCCGCAGAGCTACCCGCACTCTTTCGGCCCCGCTGCCCCGTCCGCCGCGGCCCCCGCCCCCACCGGAGCCCCGCGGCCGGCCTGGGAAGCGGCCCCGCGCGGAGCCAGGCCCAGGGCAACTGCCGCCGCCCGCCGCCGCCGCCATCTTGGCACCGTGAGAGGGGCCGGGGAGGCGGGGGGAGGGGCGGCCCGTGCGCAGGCCGGGGGGAGGGGCGCAGAGGAGGGGCCAGGCGGGGCGGCTGCGGCGCCCGACAGACAGCACGGCCGCGGGGCACCACGGGAGCGGGAGTCTGGGGCCGGCAGCCGTCACTCTTAAGACCGCACCTGGAAAGCATAGAGCCCTGCGTCGCGGCAGCGGCGGGGCGATCCGCAGGGGCTTCCGGGAAATGTAGTTTACATGCCCCGCTCTTTCCCTCTGGAGCGGGGGGGTGTGTGCAACAGCCGGGACTCCCAGGCCTCGAACCCGTACCGGGAGAGCCAGTTCCGGGTCTCCGGAAGGTGTGGTCCTCGCCCTAGACTCCTCCCACTGTTCTGGTCCGAGCCTGCGGCCAGCACGGACTACTGTTCCCAGAGTGCCGCGGGCTTCGGACTCTGAGAACCCGGCCGACGCGGGGAAACGAAATCAGCCGCTGCTCGGAGGCGTGGGCTGGGGAAGGGACGACGCAAAGAATTAGTCTCAGTTCCAGGCATGATCCAAAGGCGGTCCCTCTGGGAACGAAGAGAAGATGCCGGAGAGGCGCGTCTCACGGGTCCTGTGTTCCGAGGCAGGCGGCCGAAAGCGGGACGGAGCATGCGCTCCTCTCCAGCCCTGGGCTGGGCGCACCTAGATTAGCCCGCGCGCGGGGTATTGCTGTGGAAGGGCCCAGTGTCTTTGAGATCTCATAGCCATCCTCCACCCTCAGCCCCGGGTCTGTTGTGAAGTTGTCTAGGACACCGAAGTCTTTCGAGAAATGATTCGGGAGGAGGACGGGGAGCCCCAGAAAGTGTACATTGCCGGATCCGCGGATTAGCGGACGCACGACCACCAGGGGCCGCCACAGGACAAGAGACTTGGCTTGGAGCATCTCCAAGCAGGGACTAAAGTCTGGATTCGCCTTTCTTTTCCTGTGCTGACCAGACAGCACCGGAAACTCTTTATTATGGTGATGCAACCGACAGAACCCTTACAATTGATCTCTGGAGCAAACGTCAGTGTCCTAGCTTCACAGGGGTGGCTGGCCCAAGTTTCTGCCACCCTTGGCTATTCGGGAGAGGGCTCTCGGCGCCTATCTGATGCTTCTGTGACCGAATGTTTCTGGGCCACTGCAGTAGCAGTGCCGGCTCAGAAGCCGAGATGGCTTGCCTTACTCACTGGACTCTTGGCTGAGGCCAGAGAAGCTCAGGTTGTGGAAGAGAAGGGACCGAGAGAGGTCATGGCCCGGGACTCCCTCGAGGAGGAGTAGAGGAAAGTGGAACGAATGGTCCATCCTGGCGGGAGTTGGCTTGGCGAGTGGCTGCGCATGTGTGCCTGCATAGAGGCGAGGCTGGGGCACCCCACCCTGCACAGAGGGCAGCGGTACGGAGCGGCCCCGTGCGTCCTCAGGTGCTTCGTCATGGCAGAGAAGTCCCGGGAGCGCTGAGGACACAGGCTACAGGAGAAGGGTTTCTCTCCTAGAGCAGGCAGTTGGGGAGGCCGGGAGAGGAAGGAAAGAAGGGACAAAAGCGGGTCAGATTAAGGGTACACAGGGCAACTGGGGGAGGAATTGCACCGGAGCCAAGGAGAGGAGGTCACACTGGGCATGGTGCCCATACCTGTATGGACTCGGTAGTGTGTCTCCAACTGATGCTTGAGTGAAAACCTCTTTCCACAGACAGAGCAAGAATAGGGCCGAGACCGAGCAGGAGGGGGCAGAGGTTGGTGGTGAGATGAGCCACTTGCTGTGCCCTTCTGAACCATACAGGTTGCCTGTGGGCCTGTATGGACAGAGAAGTCAAAGCAAGGCAGGGCTAAGAATCCCACAGCCAAATCAGGCAAGACATCAGGGGCTCCCTGGGGCTGAGGCAAAAATGCCCTCATTCTACTCACCTGTGGGCCTCTGTCCAGACTCTTCCGTCTCCCCAGGGCTGAGCTGCACAGGGCCCTGGGGGAGGGAACCTGGAGAGAGGAGGCGGGAGCTCAGGCTGGGCTCTTGGAGCCCAGCCCCAGGGAAGGACCCTGTGCTCGGGACAGCGAGGGGCTTACCTGGGGTGGGGCTGGAGGAGGCCGGCTGGTTCTGACTCCAGAGCACCTTGGGGTGGTTCAGGGTCAGTGAGATCCTGGGGGGAGGGGTAGGGAGAATTATAGCCTTGGCAAAACCTCAGACTTGGCCAACCCTGGCCCCTTCCTCATGAAGGAAGGTGTCCTGAGTCCTCCTTGGGGGCTGGACCTTGGCTTCCTCTGTAGTAGGAATTCCTTGTCCCATCTCCAGTTCAGGAAATGCACAATAGAAATAATGGATGTGGTGCTTCCACCCATCTGCGGCCTCTCCAGGGCTACTTCCTCCCATCCTGAAGGTCTTCCACTGGGCCCTTCACTCACCTCTGATCCTGAGGCCAGACCTCCTGCCAGCCTCCAGTGATGGGGGTGCTATGGGAGAAAGGAGTGCCGTATCTGGGCGGCCACAGCAGGATGCTCCACAGGGAGGTCTGGTCCTCCCTCAGCCAAGGGACCTCAGCCCACCAGGGCCTGGGGCTGACTCTGGTTTGAAGGGAACCTGGTAGGGGAAGGGGGCCAGGGAACTCCCGCAGAAATTCCTCGGAGCCCCCCGGGCGCTCTGTCACCCTGAGGACTACTCCTTGTTTCCCATTTGCTCCCCTGTGGCCAACAGGAACTTGCCTGGGTTTCTCCTCCGCTGACCTCATCTTGCCTTGAACCTCCTGTGTTGCCCCTGTCATCTCAGGGCTCTCTTTTGGTGGCTTGTGCTTATGCAACTTTTGTTCTCTACCACCAAGTCTAAAAAACTTAGATGGGTTTTGCTTCTTTCCAGGGTTCCCCAGTCTTCTCTCAGAATCCCTTGTGTGTTCCTCTGGCTCCTCCTGATAGTTCTTCGGCTCTTCCGGATCCAGCTCTTCAGTCCGGCCCCTTCGAGCCCTCCTGCAGGCCTCTTGCAGGGCCTGCACCCCCAAGACCCTGGCTGCCTCCTCAAGGGGCTCCAGCTCCCCAGGCTGCAGCTCTACACTCTCCCCATAAACAAAGCTCAGAAGCTGGGCAAAGGTGGAATGGCTGATGCCTTCTACCAGAGCCCACTGGCCCCTGCAGCCCAGCTGCTGGCTCACACCTGCTAGCACCAGGCTGTGAGCAGGGAACTCCTGGCCCTCTACAGTGATCAGGGTATCACACAGTGCTGGCCGCAGCCTGGCTGCAAGCCGTACCAACCGATCAGAGCCATATGGGCTAAGCAGTCTTGTAGGGGGCAAGGGCATTGTGCCTTGCCTGAATACCAATCTCAGAGACTCTGAGAGAACGGCTACCATGTGGGATCCATGGCAGAAAGAGGAGGGAGGAACAGCATGTTCTGAAGCCTGTGGAGGTGAGGAGAGAAGGAGTGAGTTACAAGTCCTAGATGAGAGCTGGCTGTCATGAATGAAGCAAAGTAACCCAAGAGAGGACCTAAACTTTATCCAGAGGCAGAACAGGAGCCAGCAGTAGGGATGTGGTGTTAGAAAATGGAAATTAGATAAAAGTCAGGGCTGAAAGAGCAAGAGCCAGGCAGTTAACAGAAATATCAAGTAGGGTTAGTATAGATTTTTAAAAAGACTAGGGTAGATGGCAGTCTGGTTTAAAAGAGAGCAGCCATGGATACTTTGGCTTCTCCAAGCCCTTTTGCAGAGAAAAACTGAGCAGACTGGGCTTTCCTCATTTCAGGCAGGGCGGTTACCACAAAACCCAGTCAACCCTGGCATTTAGGCATAGAGCAAAACACCTTCATGGGAGAAATCCAGTGGGCCCTCCTCCAACAATCTGTCATAGGGAGCCCATCATGCTGGAGGGTCAGAGGGCAGCAAGACAGGTCATGGCTGCAGGAAGGCAGACTCTAAGGCATCATTCAGTCATCTCCCTGAGGTAGAAGCTTCTAAAACATTCGCAGAGGAGCTGGAGGAGACCAAAGGCTCCCATCTAGTGAGTTATGGAGCCGGATTTAGACGCCAGGAAGGCTCCTGATCCAATGATGGAGAGGGGTTCTCGAGAAGGCTTTGATGGCTGAGAAGGTAGGAAGGGGAATGGGAACTGCCCAGAGGGAAGCTATTTCCTCTCAAGATTAGGACAAGGAAATGGTTTAATGTTTTTTGTATGCCAAAAACATTAGTAGAACCCAACAAATCAGGAATTTATTGCACATCAGAACTACCACTTTTATGAAGAGAACTGGGAACCCAGATACCACAAGAAACGGAGCTTAAGTATTTAAGCACCTTGCAGGCATAGTCCTAGGTGCAGGTTCTCCATGAGTTAGTCTCTTGTAGGAAAGAGGCTTGCTACTTGGATGCCGCTGGAGAGGCCTATAGACTGGCAGGGAGGAGATAGTGTAATGGGAGAAAGGCCTTGGGGCAGGAGAAAAGCAACACTTACCCGTAGTAGCTGCCTCCTGGAGCCACATGCTCTAACTGCTGTTCAGACTCCTGCCCACCTCCCCTGAAGCTAGCCCCGCCTCTGGCCTCAGTCCTCCATTGGGTGTCCCAGGTATCAGTCTGCCACAAGTCCCTCAGGGGGTGTGGTCTTATGGCCCTGGCTCTGCTTTACACCTGCAGGAGAGATCACAGCTGTTTCCAGAACCCAAATGTTCTGCCGGTTAGTCTCCTACCTCTTCATTTGTGAGCTCTTTTTTTTTTTTTTTTGGTGAACTCCTAAACTATAAGAAATAAATCTGCGGCAACAAGGGCTTTGGAATAATCTGACTTGCACTTGGGTCTCATCCCTGCCATTTTCTAGTTGAGTCACCACGGGCAAGTCACCTCTTTTGGGCCTCAGTTAGCTCACTCATGAAATGAGGGTAATCTCTGCTTACCTCATTTGAAGGTGGGGATGAAGATGAAATGACAAGAATATCTAAGTTGTCTCTCGGAGAACATAGCATCATTCGAGTGGCATCAGAGGTAGCAGTAGAGCTGTGGTAGCTGGAAGCTATTTCTACTACCTCAGCAGTAAAAAAATGGAAACATTTGCATTCCGAGGAGAGGGTAAAGGAAGGTCAAAAGCTGGGCTCCTCCTCCCCGGCTCAGTACTGGGAAGCCTTACTTGCTGTGTGGGAATGAACCGTTATCTGGGCTACCATTGAGTGAGTGTGTGTGTGTGTGTGTGTGTGTGACTCAGATCCTCCCACCTCTGAAGGGGACAACCCCCAGAAGGGCCTGTGGTGGTCTTTGGAGAGAAAAATTTCCTTTTCTTGGACTGATGACAAATGACATTTCTTTGAAATCTGGACTCGAGTTTCTTTCATTTCCTGCCCAAGGGGTCAAAGTCCCTGGAGATTTCCCCTCTTTTCACACTTTTGCTCTTTTTAATCTGAGGACAAAATAAGGCCCAGGAGGCTCAAATTTCTTTTCCTGCTTCTTACTGTATTATCACTGATCCTGTAGCAAATTTTTGATTCATTCAACATATGTTGACAAAGTAGTTATGGTGTGTGCCCGGCATATGTTATATGCACAATAAATTATTAGAAGACAAGTCAGGTGCTGGTGGGCTGCTCTGGTGACAAGACACAGTCCCGTTTCCCCTAGGTTTCTCCTTTAGATCCTGGTCCTCTCCTAGATCCAAGTATTGTCTCTAGGCTCCCTTTCCAATGTTTGGCTGCAGGACCCCAAAATGTTCAGACCTACTTTCTCTGTCCAGATCTAAAATGCCTTCCCTCCCACTGTAGCTTGGGTGTGGGCAAGTGTTAACCCTTCCTAGATCAGACAGGGTGTGTCGGTGGGTGAGGCTGGTGGAGGGGCAGTGGGGTGGGGAGAGGGGAAGATGAGTCAAAGTGAAAGGGAAAATGCAAATGGGCACCCTGCCTTCATCTGCTACTCTGAGCGTTAAAGAGTTTCCATTTGTGAGCTTTCTAACCCCTCACATCACCACACCCAGGGACACATTAGATACCCACATAATGAAAGACAGATAAAACATCAGCCCTGGTAGCTATGCAAACAGAGGGGCACATCCTTCCTCTAACACAGAAATACACAATCCCTAGCGACAAGGAAGAAGTGGGGAGAACCAGGAGGAGAAACCCCAAGTATCGAAGGCGAGGTACGGGTTCTGGAAGACTGCACCATCACCTAGTGGGGTGTGAACCCCTACCGCCTAGACCCCCATCATGTGCCTGTGACTCAGCTGCCCCGTGGCTGTGGTTTTTCCCACTGATGATTAAGAGTTGGGGACTCTGATCAAAGGGCAGCAACCGCAAAGTCAGGGAGATCACTGGGCTTTCGGGGGAGCCTAAAAAGGAGGAGAGGGGGAGGGGTTTCCCCACTCAGAGAACAAAAGCCCCCAAGAATGGGAAACCTCATGCTGCTTCCCACTTAGTGCCTACCCCACCTAAGGATATCCCCTTAGGGCTTCCTTAGGGTTACCCTGAGGCCCTCTGCACCTCAGCCCTTAAGCTAGTGACACTACTTGTCCGGCCTCTTCCCACCTTTTCGGCAGTATAATCCAAGCCATTCTGAGCTAAGCGCTGAAAGCAGAGGCACTTCGACTGGAAGGGCAGGGACACTGGTGACCCGCCTCCGCCTTGCAGAGAGCTGGGATTACAGGTATGGATCACCATGCCTGGCTCTTTGTTTTTACTGCTAGGCTTGACTAATGAGACCATAAGGAGGAAATGTATGAGGTGCTCATTTTCAGGAAATGTGTTTGCGTGGCTGCCAAGTCAGAACTTTCCAGAAAGCCTTGTGTCATAAACTCCTTCAGCCTGATACAATGATGTCACAACAGCAATATACATATCACATATATGTAAATATTAAAATAAGACCACCAGAACAAGTCAAGGATTATTTGTTTTATGAAAAAATGCTCTCCTTCTGACTTATTTTAAATATTGAGCCTACTCCCCAAACCACATTGAACAAGATTCAATTTAGAAAAGTTGTATTAGGAAAAATTCCACCAAGAAACATCTCTCATTTCATATATCAATGTGCTGAAACTCTCCACACTATCTTAGATAGAATGACTAATTGCCCAAATCTGACATGAACTGTCAAAATGTTTGCTCTTTCCAGTCAAGTACATCAAACATACCGGAGGAGATATCACACCACAGGATGAATTCGTTCCTTCCCTTAAACCTATGCTCTCTATAAACCAGGAACCACGTAATCATACCTGGGTTAGCTGTATCTAGGTCACACAGACTCTTATCATAGCACACCTTTTGTGGATTATGTAGAAAAGGAACTAGACTAGAAGTCAGAAAACTTACATTCCCCTGCATCCTCCTAGTGCACTGTCTTTCTCTTCAGAACTAATTTGGGGCTAACCTTGCCCAAGACCCTCAACTTCCTCACAGGGACTGTTTCAAGACCAGTTCAGAGTATCACTATTCATTTAATCCAGGGCAGAAGGTCTCACTCAGATCTCTGGCTCTGACCCTCTTGGTGAGCTAAGGAGTCCAAGGGCATCTAGGAAGGGCCCACCTGGAAATGTAAGAGTACCCCACCCCTAGCTGCTGTCCTGAGACCATGTCCAGGGTTTTCTGGATCCACAACCCAGGGTTTCCTGGACCAAATGACTCAGAATCCATATCCACAACCAACAGGGGCCTCAACTCCACATTTGTACTCAGGACAGTGGGCTGTGTGACAGATATGTACACCTTAGGCCCTGATTGTAAGGGGCATGTGAACTGAACCTGATGTATATGCAGCATAGTATGTGAGAAACAGTGAGGTGTGGGCCAACACCAGGCATAGGAAGAACAGGAGTGGGGGGAATATTCATTTGTAGTGTTTTCCATACCCCATAAATAATACAGGAGCCTGATTTGTTCCAATGGTTCTTAATCTCTTCAAGATAACCCCCCAGCTGAGAATGTAAGCCATAGGCGAACTGTTTACTTTAGACTACTGTAGGTAGTCATATCATATGAGTGACAGATTCCGCAGGTTGCTCTCAAGCTCATTCCTAGACATTAAATATTCTTTCTTCCTTATCCTTTCCCCCCATCCCTATACACAAATGTATACAAATATTTATGTATGTGTTTGTGTGGCATTGGGGACTGAACTCAGTAAAATGTTTTTCAAAATTTTGAGACAGGGTCTCATATGCTTCCCAGCTTGGACTCAAAACTTGTAATCCTCCTGCCTCAGCCTTCCAGAGTTTTAGGATTATGGGTGTGTGTCTTCAGCCTGGCTACATACATACAAATATTATTTCTAGGTGCTCATAGCCCCTTGAAGTCCACTTATAGACTACAGCCTGTACCTCCCCCAATACTTTAAGAACTCTGGGTAAATGCAAAAGCACTCTGAAAGCTTTCATACCATTGAACAGCTGGAGAAAAGTGGGTGTCAACACCATGCCTAATGAGTATAAAGAAAGCATTGCTAAAGACAAACTTGATTTCCTAAACAGCAGAATATCTACACACTTCTGTGGTCAGCATAATACCTTCCCTACGTACCTGCCCCATGCTTACAGCCTGATATCTTCTGAGAATGACCAGAGAAGGCATAGGGAGAGTAGAGTGGGGAGACCAGAAAGCCTCAGATACCACCCAATCCCAGTTCTGTCTTGAGCCACTTCATGACAATAACAATTTATCAAGGCAGCCAGCCAGCTGGACTGGGATGCAGAAGCTCCCGTCCCAGAACCATCAGAGGATTACTGGCCTTACCTCCTGACCACGTTGTTCAACCTGGTCCCAATAAAGAAAATCTGCTGAGAGCACCTCAACCACGAATTCCCAGCACAGCCTGGATGCATCAACCCTTGGGGCTTCGATTTAACTCTCACTCCCAGCACAGGCTGGGTCCAGAGATTCCAGAAAACCTTCCAGGTACACGTTAACTTCTATGTCTTGCCAGTGACTGTAACTTCTGGAGAACTACAAGCCTCTCCTCTCAGTTGCTAGACCCAGACTCAGCCAGGGCTGCAGCAAGGGTCCAGCCGCCACACCTCTTGGCCATGACCCTATGCAGAGTTAAGGGCTCGAGATGGCCTCAGAGGCCACAGGCCAACCTGGAGTGTGTGTTAGCTTGGCTTCTCGCCAGCCTAGGCCTCCAAGTGCACAGGCACCCCAGCTCCTCACCAGGACAGAGGAAGGTTCAGGACCTAAAGCCCTCCACACTTTCCCTACCCTCATGGCAGCCACTCAGGTCCCCAGACCCTGCTTTGCCTGGGTTAGGCTCAAGCCTGCAGAAAAAGTAAGAAAAACCCGGCACTCATCAGCTCAGATCCCGTTTGTCCTCTTTTTTCAGCCTCACTTACACCAAGGGCCATGCCGTAATGACCGTTAGAAAGTGGGGCGCTGCGCAAGGCCAGGGGCGTGGCACGAGGAGGGGAGAGCACCCTCACGGCGCTCTTGGCGCCTGGATCTCAAGGCAGACGCTGATTGGCTGCAGTGCTCGCTGCATTCTTTTTCCTAGCTGGTGCTTGCTGGGCGCGATGAACTGCCTGGAAGACACATAGGGCCCAGGCACTTTCCTCGGTTCAGCCTTGGGCCTGCAGCTGATTGGCTGCAGAGCTCGAGCCCTGGCCTCCTGCCAGTGTTGATTAGCTAGGGAGTTCTCCCTAGGCCCTTAACTCCTCTGGAGTCGCTGGGAAGCCTCCTTTAGCAAGACATCAGAGGAATCAGCGTCTTTCTGGTCTTTCTGGCTTTTATCCTGCGCCCTCTTTTTTTTTTTTTTCCTTTTTTGCATTGGTGATTGAACTTAGAGCTTTCACACTGAGCTACCCCTCAGCCACACACACACCCTCTTTTGTTTCGAGACTGGGTCTTGGTAAGCGGCCAAGTTGCCCAACCTGAGCTCAAACTTTCTGTCCTATCTCAGCCTCCCGAGAGCTGGGATTACAGACACTTGTCACCAACGCCTGGTTTGAGTTGCTCTGGTTTGCAAACCGTTGCACCTTTCTCTCACCCCCCTACCGTCTGTGGAGATACACAATTTGCCGAGAAGCGTGAGGGGCTGTGTAGGCTGCCTCCATACTTTTTGGCCTGGAGACCCTCAGGACCCTGGAGACTCTTTTCACACCCCTTGCTCTGGCCCACTGCTGACTGGCTGCACAGCACAGTCAGCCTCACCCAGAAGTATTTGGGGGCATGGATGGCACAAAAGTGGACAGAACCTTGACCCATGGTTGATCTAGATTCTCAAACTACAAATTCTCGCTGGCTTCACTGTTCACTGAAGCAAGATTAACTGCGTACATCAGGTACCAGTCACTGCACTGCATCGACATGAATTGCCCCCAGGATTAGCGCCTGACCAGCGGGCATGCCGCCTAGGTAGGGCGTTCGTGCTCACAATCTGTGAACTAGCCCCGCACCAGAGACAACAGCGCCATTCCCGCGCTAGTCAACTGCGGTGTTATCGGTGATTGGCTGGCCCTATGCTTTTCTGAGTGACTCAGACCGGCGTCTGAGCTCAGATACATCCAATAAGACGCTAGGGCGCCTTAAGGAGGCGGGCATCCTTCTGCCGCTGCCGTTTCTGATTGGTCCCGAAGCTTACTTCTCTTTTGAATGATCATGCGGCAGGAGAAACCCGAGCCTGGTGGAACAGGTGCAGGTGTGATTTATAGTACAGTCCTGGCCTTCACCCAGTGTTGGTGCCTAAGAGTAGGAGGAATGAGGATGGGCGCGAAGACTCTCCTGAGAACGGCAGCACGCAAACCAGGCACGGCGGTGCTCACCTGTTAATCCCAGCATTCTGGAGGGCTGAGGCGGGAGGATCGCAAATTCGAACCCAGCCTGGATATCATAGCGACTTAATGAGACTGTCTCAAACTGAAAAATACAGAAAAGGTTGAGAATGTAGTTCACTGTGAAGGTGCAGGGTTCAGTCCTCGTGACAGAGAGAGCTTGGGACGAGTCCCAGGTCCTAGAGGAAGCAAAGCGCTTAAAAAGAGGGGAAAAGCCTGGCCCTGATAGTAGTGGTTAAGGCAGCTCCCGCTTGACTAGCCTTTTCCACATACTGTTTTGTGCCTCATCTCAACGAATTTTTTCCAAATAATCCCTTGAAGGAGATGATTGCCATGTCAAGCTAACCTCAGAGGATCAGAGAGGTGAAGTCATTTGTCTCAGGTCACACAGCAACTATAATATGGGCACTGCTGGAACTTGAGCCTTGGTCTGGTGAGAGTCCAGCCTTCAAGCTACGCTGTGATTAGATAGGGTTATGTGCGTAGATGTGGAATGGAGTCTGATATAGTCCCTAGTTTACTGCATCCACGAGTGAGGGTTTGGGTTTGGGATTTTTTGTTTGTTTGGTTGGTTTTTGGACTTGGATCTGATCCTGAGGATTTGGTGCACATTTTTATTTTATTTTATTTTATAGACAAAAGAATGGAGACATATGAACCAGAAAAGCCATAAACAATACAGAAAATACAAAGTTATACAGAATATAGTAGGGAATTAGAACTGGATGTTGTATTACATAGTTATCTTCACATTAGTTAACACAAAAACATTAAAGGAAATACCAAATTATAGATAAGATAGTAGGGAATTTGCACTGGA
>PVLD010012225.1:0-53034 GCA_004027595.1 Dinomys branickii | reverse complement strand
GTAAGCGAAGCATATAGAAGCCCAATGATCCATAACCCAAAGGAAAACACACACAGGCATATAATAATCAAGATCCCAGATATGCAGCAAAAGGACACAATATTAAAAGCTGCCAGAGAAATGAAACAGATCACCTAAAAAGGAAAACCCATCAGAATCACAGCAGATTTCTCAACGGAAACCATGAAATCAAGAAGAGCTTGGAGTGAGATACTGCAAATTCTGAGACAAAACAACTTCCAAACCAGACTGATGTATCCTGCAAAATTATCCCTCAAATTCAATGGAGAAATAAAATATTTCCACGACAAAGAACAACTGAAGAACTTCATGAGTGCCAAACCAGCATTGCAAACAGCAATAAAAGATATTCTAGACAGAGAAAAAAGAGACCACAATTCCACGAACAATAATAGAAATAACTCCCTAAACAAAACAAGCAAGTAAACAGTCAGCAAAAGGAGGAAAACAACAAGTAAATAACATGACTAGAAAAAGCCAACATATAAAGACGATAACCATTAATGTACAGGGCCTCAATTCACAAGTCAAAAGGAAAAGATTGAAAGAGTGGATTAAGGAACAAAATCCAACGATATGCTGTATACACGAAACATATTTTACTCAAAAGGAAATCCAAGGGTTGAAAGGTAAAGGTTGGAAAACAATTCTCCACGCAACAGGCACTCAGAAAAAAAGCAGGGGTAGCTATTATGTTTGCAAACAATGTAAACTTCAAACCAAAAACAATCAAAACAGGTAAAGGAGGGCATTACATACTAGTGAGGGGAAAGCTGCAAGAGGAAGAGGTAACAATCCTAAACATTTATGCACCAAACAATGGAGAACCTAACTTTACAAGCCAAATCTTAACAGATGTGAAAAATCAAATAATTAATAACACTCTTGTAATAGGGGACCTAAACACCCCTCTGACAGAAAGAGACAGGTCAACTGGACAGAAACTCAGCAAACAAATAACAGACCTGAACCAAAAGTGTGAACAAATGGACTTAGTAGATATACACAGTGTTCCACCCCACAACATCAGAATACACATTTTTCTCAGCTGCACATGGGTCTTTCTCCAAAATAGACCACATTCTAGCCCATAGAGCATATCTACCTAAATGCAAAAGAATTCAAATTATCCCATGCATATTATTGGACCACAGTGCAATGAAATTGGAAATTAATGACAAAGAGAATTCCAAAAACCACATAAACACGTGGAAATTAGAAAACAACCTCCTGAATAACCAATGGTTCACACAAGAAGTTAAAGAAGAAATTAAAAATTACCTACAAATAAATGAAAATGCAAGTACTACCTACCGGAATCTGTGGGATGCAATGAAAGCAGTCCTCAGAGGGAAATTTATAGCAATGAAATCATATACAAAGAAAATAGAAAGAGAGCAAATAAATAACCTAACGATACACCTCAAACTCTTAGAAAAAGAGCAACAAGCCAAACCAAGAGCCCAAAGAAGGGAGGAGATTATAAAACTCAGGGCAGAAATTAATGCAATTGAGATAAAGAAAACATTACAAAAAATTAGTCAATCAAAGAGTCAGTTCTTCGAAAGAATAAATAAAATTGATAAACCCCTAGCCAACCTTATCAAAAAAAGAAGGGAAAGATCTCAAATTCATGCAATAAGGAATGAAAAGGATGAAGTCACTACAGATCCAAAAGAAATACAAAAGACCATTAATACCTACTTCAAAATCCTGTATTCCCATAGGATAGAAAATACAGAAGAAATGGACAAATTCCTAGAAAGGTACAAATTGCCAAAATTGAATCAGGAAGTTGTAAAAATCCTGAACAACCCAATATCAATTAATGAGACTGAAAACGTTATTAAAATCTTACCAGCAAAGAAAAGCCCAGGCCAAGATGGATTCACAGCAGAATTCTATAAAACATTTAGAGAAGATCTAATGCCAACACTCCTCAAACTCTTCAGTGAAATCGAAAAGGAAGCAACTCTCCCCAACACATTTCTGGAACCAAGTATTATACTGATACCAAAACCAGAGAGAGACCCAACCAAGAAAGAGAGCTACAGGCCAATCTCTCTAACGAATGTAGATGCAAAGATACTCAACAAAATACTGGCAAATAGATTACAGTGAATCATAAGGAAAATTATACACCACAACCAGGTAGGATTCATTCCAGGAATGCAGGGATGGTTCAATATTCACAAATCAAACAATGTAATACACTATATTAATACAGTCAAAGACAAAAACCACATGATCATCTTAATAGATGTAGAAAAGGCTTTCGATAAAGTCCAACATGCATTCATGTTAAAAACTTTAGAAAAAATAGGGATAGATGGCCTATACCTCAATCTGATCAAATTCGTCTATAACAAACCAACAGCCACGATCATACTAAATGGACATAAACTGAAAACTTTCACTTTAAAGTCAGGAACAAGACAAGGATGTCCATTGTCACCACTCTTATTCAATATAGTTCTGGAAGCACTAGCCAGAGCAATCACACAAGAGAGAGTAATAAGAGGAATAAGGATAGGAAAGGAAGAAGTCAAACTATCACTATTTGCAGATGACATGATACTATACATGGAGGACCCCAAAAACTCCACAAGAAAACTCCTGGAATTAATTGACAAATTCGGCCGCGTAGCCGGATACAAAGTCAACACCCAAAAATCAATAGCATTCCTGTACATGAACAACAAACAGACTGAGAAATTGAGGAAACCATACCCTTTACAATAGCATCCAAGAAACTGAAATACTTAGGAATCAATCTAACAAAGAATGTGAAAGATTTATTCATTGAAAACTACAGTACTCTGAAAAAGGAGATTGAAGAGGATTTCAATAAATGGAAAAACATACCCTGCTCATGGTTAGGAAGAACTAACATTGTAAAAATGGCCATACTACCAACACTGTTATACAGATTCAGTGCAATTCCTATTAAACTACAGTTAGTGTACCTCACAGATCTAGAGAAAATATGCCTCAAATTCATCTAGAACCAGAAGAGACCCAGAATAGCAAAAGCAATCCTGGGCAATAAGGACAAGTCAGGTGGAATCACAATCCCTGACCTGAAATTATACTACAAAGCTACTGTAATAAAATCAACCTGGTACTGGCTGAAAAACACACCTGAGGATCAATGGAACAGACTGGAAAATGCAACCATAACGAAAAACCCACTCAGCTACCTAATATTTGACAAAGGGGTCAACCAAACCCACTGGAAAAAAGAAGGCCTGTTTAATAAATGGTGCTGAAAAAGCTGGCTTGCCTCTTGCCGAAAACTGAAAATAGACCCCAGTCTATCACCATGCACCAAACTCAGGTCAAAATGGATCATAGACCTCAACATTAAAACAGAAACTCTAAACCTATTGGAAGAGAAAGTAGGTAAAAATCTTGAAGACATAGGATTAGGCAGAGAGTTCATGAACAAAAATTAAACTGCAAGGGAAACACTTCAAAGAATCAATAATTGGGGCCTCATCCTACTGAAACGTTTTTGTACATCTAAGGAAATCACCAGGAAAGTAAAAAGAAAACCCACAAATTGGGATAAAATTCTAGCTGGCTGTCCCTCAGACAAAGGACTCCTATCTAGAACATACAAAGAATTTAAGAACATGTTCATGTCCGAATTCAAAGAACCAATCCAGAAATGGGCATCTGAGATGAATACACACTTCTCAGACAAAGAAATACAAATGGCAAATAAATATATGAGAAAGTGTTCCACATCCTTAGTCATTCGAGAAATGCAAATAAAAACAACATCGAGATTTCATCTCACCCGAGTGAGACTGGCCAGTATGAAAAAGTCATCCAATAACAAATACTGGTGAGGCTGTGGAGAAATAGGGACTCTATTACACTGCTGGTGGGAATGCAGACTGGTGCAACCTCTGTGGAGAGCAGTTTGGAGATTTCTCAACAAACTAGTTCTAGAGGTTCCATTCAAACCAGCTATTCCCCTCCTGGGTATTTTCCCAGAAGATCTGAAAACATCATATTACTCTGATATATGTGTACCCATGTTTATAGCAGCACAATTTGTAATAGGTAAAATGCAGAAGCAACCCAAGTGTCCATCCACAGAAGACTGGATTAAAAAATTGTGGCATTTTTATATAATGGAATATTATTCAGCTATAAAGAAAGACAGTTTTGGGGACTTTGTAGGCAAATGGTCAAAAGTGGAGTCCATACTCATAAGTGAAATAAATCAGCGGTACATGTGCAGGCAACGTATTGTATCACTGGTGTAAGAACCTGAGGGTGGGAATATAAACTAAGAGACATGAAGGAAATCTGTTCAAAAACAAAGAACAGATGGGATGAGGGAAAGGAGAAAAGAAAGAGACAAAAATGTGTGTATGTATATATGTATATACATATGTGCAGGAGGGCTAACATGGTTCTACTAGTGTATTATATCAATTAATGCTAAGGAATAATTGTTGACGGGATATTCGATCAATCTTGTATGTCTGTATGTGTTATCCTCAGCACACACTTCGAAGATATCAATATGCAAAGCGGCAACATTGTTGGGGTTTTTTTGTCTTTGGTTTTTTGTTTTTTTTTTCTGTTGTTGAGATGATTAATTGTCTGACCAATTTTGCATGTCTGTATCTGTGTTCATGTATATACACTTCGAAGATATCAATAGGTAAAGCAAAAACCATTGTTGAGTCCATGTCACCTTGTCTGTAAATCACTTTTGATTGTACTGTTTCTTATGCTAATTTGTGTCTGTTTGTTAATTTTTTTTGTGCTTTTATTTTTTTTAATAAAAAAAATAAAAAAATTTAAAAATTTAAAAAAAAAATAGAAATAGCTAGCTGGATGTGATATGAATGCCCATTATCCCAGCTCCCTGCAAGGCTGAGGCACAAGGATCTCAAGTTCAACCTAAGCCTGGGCAATTTAGCGACTTAGGGAGACCCTGTCTCAACATGAGACAGGGATTGGGATATGTGTATGTGAATCAGGGTGAAGACTATGGATTCAATATCCAGTTCAAAGACAGACAGAGACAGCAGGGAGACAGAGAACAGGGAAGAGAGAAAGAATGAATGAATGAATGAATGAATGAGAGAGAAAGAAGGATGAAGAAGAAGAAGAAGAAGAAGAAGAAGAAGAAGAAGAAGAAGAAGAAGAAGAAGAAGAAGAAGAAGAAGAAGAAGAAGAAGAAAGAAAGAAAAGAGGAGAAAAGGAGAAAGAAGGGAAAATGGGAGAAGAAGAGAAGAGAAAAGAGAGAGATTAATAAAGCATACTTAATTATTTTTCTTTATCAATGTAAAAATGAAAATCTATTGATTGATTCATGTTTAGAATTCATGTTTCTACCTATTAGCATTTTGGATAGCCAGAAAAAATACATCCCTTCTAGATCACTGAAAAATATTAAGTAAAAATGCTGAAAATAAAAATACAAATACACTAATTTTTATATCTGGTCTTTAAAATTCAATGAAAATAAATTGCCTTTTCTAATAATGAACTGCTGGGTGCTGCCTTAATAATGAACTAGAGTCTCAAAATTATTTACTGTCTTCTTCAAACTTCAATATTGTTTTGTGATGCTCTAAACTACATATCTCTCCACTGTGGCTCAAATGCATAATTTAACTCTTGAGACATCTCTAAAATTTGTGACTCTTTTAGTCATGAAATAACATGTATGATGTTCCACTCAGCATCCTGGAAACTATCATGTTATATAAGACCTAACTAAAAACACTGAGATTAAAGGGTGGCCCATGAGAACTCAATCTTGGCATACACATATCATCTTAATGCATTTTTTTGTCACGTAGCCAAAACCATCTTAATAAAAGATCTTCTCCCTTACACTCTTTAAAAAAGTATTATTGAAAAATCAATTCAAAGAGATTGCATTACTGTAAATATAATCAGATATTAATATTTTATCAGATTTTCAAAAGGAAATCTGTAAGTGCAGCAATATAATGTGACAATATAAGAAAACACAGCTTTATTAAAACCAAACTACACTGAAACTGAGATGTGTGCCCATATGGGATATGCACATTTCTCCATCCCTCATATCTATTAAGGGACAAGCTACATTAAATAGCTAATAAAACCCAAGTCACACTAAGTTAATTATAATTGTTTTGCACAAATCTTAGAATAATTGAAGCAAGTTGAAAAAGGGTCAAGAAGAATAGATCTTCACTAAACATTCAGCCAAATAGAAAGATTTCAAATTCACTGTCTTACAAGACAGAAAAACACCTGCAATTTGGTTTGTGCTTTAAAATATAGACCAAAAAAAGCAAAATATTGCTTCTTTTCAAAACTGCTCTTCTCTTAGGAAAATATTTTTCTGTTCAAGGTTTTCCTCAAGGTAGTTTTGACATCCTTATTCCTCAAGCTATAGATTAAAGGATTTAGCATAGGTACCACAATGGTATAGAACAGGGAAGACACTTTCCCTTGGTCCAGGGACAAAATGGATGGTGGTTTGAGATACATGAAGGCCCCAGAACCGAAGAACAGAAAAACTACAATCATATGGGAGCTGCACGTGCTGAAAGCTTTGGATCTACCCTCTGTGGAATGAATGCGAAGAATGCTAGACAGGATGAGGGCATAAGAAATGAAGATGGTGATGGTCGGTATGCCAATGCCAATGGCCACAACAACAAAGACCACCAACTGATTTCCATGAGTGCTATTGCAGGACAGCTCAAGGATGGGAAAGATGTCACACATGAAATGATTGATAAGGTTGTCAGAACAGAAGGTCAGACTCACGATACTGCCTGTGTGGACTGTGGCCCCATCAAAGCCCATCCCATAGACACCTAACAAGAGGAGTGAACACACCTGGGGAGACATGGCGACTGTGTACACCAGTGGGTCACAGATGGCAACGTAGCGATCATATGCCATTGCTGAAAGGATGAAAGACTCGGAAGTGACAAAGAAGCAGAAGAAAAAGAGCTGAGTCATGCACCCAGCATGCAAGATGATGTTCTTCTTGGAGATAAAACTCATCAGCATTTTGGGGGTGATGGTGGTGGAGTACGATAAATCTATTATGGAGAGGTTGAAGAGGAAGAAGTACATGGGGGTGTGCAGGTGAGAGTGCAGTGCTATTAGGATAATCAATCCCAGGTTCCCAAGCACTGTGATCAGGTAGAAACCTAGAAACAAGAAGAAGAGGGGCATCCGGAGTCCTGGCTGGTCTGTTAAGCCCGCAAGGATGAACTCTGTCACAGACGAGTTCCTGGCTGCCATTTAGCACTTTTCCATGTAATCTGTGGGGTAAGAGAAAAGGACCACTTGGAAACAAAGAAACATCACAGTGATCCTTATTTATCTCTCCCATATTACTCAAAATAGAATCCACAAAAGAATATTTTATCTTAGGTTGGAGAATTTTTTCCCAATTGCTATGGGTAGCAAACGACCAGGTGACTTTAACATCCAGAGTTTCATGTGAGGATAAATTCTGCCTCCGGAATGGGAGCTGGTGATGCTCACAAAAGGGATACCATGCCACTAACAAGATATTTGGCTTTTTAGATGTTAAAATAAACCCTGTTCCTTCCTCTCTGATCTCTCCTCCTGAGCCTCTTTCCTGTATTGAGAAGCAGAAGCTATTATGAGGCTGTTTCAGTATCATAACATCCAAAGAGTGAGGTATATTTATTTTAATTTACCATTTTTATTTTATATTTCAATTAAATTTATTTTAACTGATACACGGATTATGTTTTTCCAAGATCTCTTAGTTCACACAGCTGCAGATTTAATACCATTTTCATTTTTTTACTTTTTTAATTTATTTTTTAAAAAGAAGGAAAACATATTAACAGACATTCACTCACAAAATAGCATAAGAGCAATACAAGCAATACTGAATTAGAGACAAAGGGGTAGGATATTAACAATGGTTATTGTATTACATATTGGTATCTTCAAAGTGGTTTCTCAGGAAAACAAATATAGACATGCAAGATTGATCAAATAAATAATCCTTAACTGATGCTTTCGGTAAAATGATAGATGTCAGTAGTATAACTATGCTAGCATTCTAATACTATTTTTAACCTATCACTTATTTAAGAGCTCTGCAAGAGGCTCCATTCTAAGTGTGATAGAACAATACTATTTTTCTTATATCATAGATGCAACAACTGAGATTAAGAAGGTGCCCAAAGAAACAAACATGCAGAACTTCATTCCAACGAATGTTGGCAGAGTCCGCATTTAGAACCACAGTGTTGCATCACACACCATGGTCAGCCAGGCACTCACCTTCCTCATTTAGGGCTGCAGTGGTATTCTCTACAGCCTCTGGTCCAATTTTCCTGAGAAGAGCAAAGATCTGAATAGGAGACAGCAGGCTTGCACTCAGAGCCCTCTTCTCTCAGTCTGGAAGAAAGAATCAGAGTCTCTAATTGATCTGGTAACTTTTGTTGCACTGAAGAACATGATTTATATTTATTTACTTACCCAAGGGCATCTGCACTTCCACAAAGGAGATTGCACTTGTGCCTTACCTGTAGGTCACAGGAAAAGAAGCACTTTGCTTCAAATTACCAGTCTCAGTACCCTGATTATTAAGGCAGACATTCCTTCATGACCATTTCCTCAGGGACTCCCCTCCCTAAGTAGGAAAACAAATGTTGCCTATCCCTTAATTGCTTGAAATGATTTTGGAGATAATTATTTCAAATAACATTCATCCAGTACTATTAAGAGAAATTTTACTATAAAAAAGACTTTCATTACCATTTCTTCAGTGCCCAATAATCTACCTATCCTGTTTAACCCAGATTGTGTCAATTGGATTGGTTTGGATCCACATGGAACGCTGACAGAGCACACTTCTTACTGTGCGCAGGTGGGTTAAGGAGGTGTGATCTTGCATGCTGTACCTGCTCCCCGGCTCCTTCTTTCCGGCTTTGCTTCCCAGCCCCTGTGAGCTGTGCACCTTTGCTCTTGCCATGCCTTCCATCATGGTCTTTATGCCTTAGAGGCAGATGGTCATGACCTAAATCTCCTGAAACCATGAACCAAGTCAACTTTTCTTCCTGTATGTTGTTGGTGTCAGTGTTGTGTCTTGAGGAAGGGGAAGCTCACTAATGGTGTACCAAACACTCCACTGTATAAATATATCCTATGTTTTCTTCACGACAATGGTACCTATTTCCTAGGTGAATCGTATACACAGGTGATATGTTTTAGTACACAGAGCACTGCCTAGTCCTATATGAGCCAAGTCCCTTGTCTGAATCAACAGACTCAACTATCTCTGAGATCTTCAGACTCACTAAAATCCATAAAGCAAGATCTTTGTTTCTCATAGCTGACAGTCTCTTGAAGAATAGCAAAAGAATTCAATAAATTAAATTTTTAAAAAGTGATAAGACCCAAGAAATGTTAACAAGGTGAGATAATATGATTTGGAATAGAATGCCAATCATTGATTCTGTTTCAATTCATTACAAGAATCAATTGCATTACTCCCACTTCAGAAGAAAGACGTCTCAGATTCCACTCCCTGTATTCTCTTGGGGATAAGCTTCCTAGTAGAGAAGAGTACTTCTTCTCTGGTAACTGCTTTCTACTTCTGTCAAGGCAGACTTTTCAATAACTACCTTACGCAGAACTCCACATCCCCAGAAACAGGTCCAAGAGGCATCAACACAGAAGAGCCTGGAGGTCATACACCCGAAATTTCTGAAGTCATAGCAACTGAAGTAAATAAGCAATTCCAGCAGGCCATAGAAGACATCAGAGCAGAAATAATCTCTCAGATAAAAAAAGAAATGACAACAATGAAAGAATTGTGAATTGTTCAGCATATCCAAAGAAGACATTGATATGAAAATAGAAGAGCACAGTCAACTCATGGAAACCTTGAGTGAACAATATAGAAAAGAGCTAGAATGCATGAAACAGATTCAAACAGATGTCCAGGACATTAAAAATTACATCTAAAGAGGGCAAAACTGCCTGAACAAAGCTAAAGATAGACTACCAGACATTGAAGACGGCATTGCTATGAATAAACATGAAAGGAAAGATCTCTTAGAAACAACAGGGAACCAGGAAATAACAATTCAACAACTGCAAGATGAAGCAAAGAAAAACAGATTAATAGGTGTCAACGAAACAGCAGGTGTCAACAAAAATGACAAAAAAAGACTATTCGCAGAAATAATAGCAGAAAATTTCCCAGGCATAGAGAAAGAATCAGATATACAGGAGAGTGAAGCATATAGAGCTCCAGTTAATTATAATCAAAATAAATCTGCACCCAGACATATAGTGGTCAAGATCCCAGAAACTCAACAAAAGATCAGAATATTAAAAGCTGTTAGAGAAAAGAAACAGATTACCTATAAAGGAAAGCCCATCATATTCATGGCAGATTTCTCAACACAAACTATCAAGTCAAGAAGAGCTTGGGGTGAAGTATTTCAGGTACAGAAAGAAAACAACTTCCAACCCAGATTGATGTACCCTGCAAAACTATCCTTCAAATTTAATGGAGAAATAAAATATTTCCACAATAAAGATCAACAGAAGAACCTCATGAGTGCCAAACCAACCCTACAAAGAGTTCTAAAAGATATCTACAAAGAGACAAAAAAGACCACAACTTCAAGAACACCATCAGAAAGGAACCACCAAGCAGAGCAAGCAATTAAACAGAGGAAGAAAGGAGTCTCCAACAGCAGGAAAATAACATGACAGAGATAAGCCAATACATCCAGTTATAACTATCAACATAAATGGTCTCAATGCACCAATCAAAAGAACCAGACTAGCAGGGTAGATAATGAAACAAAATCCAACTATATGATGTATACAAGAAACACATTTAAAGCAAAAGGAAAGTCATACACTGAAAATTAAAGGATGGAAAACAATACTTCACAGGACAGGAACCCAGAAAATAGCAGGCATAGCTATTCTGTTTGCAGACAATGTGAACTTCAAACCAATCAAAAGAGATAAAGAATATGAATACATACTTGCGAGGGGAAAAGTTCAAGAGGAAGAGATAACAATCATAAATATCTATGCACCAAATATAGGAGCACCCAAGTATGTAAGGCAAATTTTAACAGACATGAAAAATGAAATAATCAGCAACACTATCATAACAGGGGACTTTAACACACCATTATCACAAAGAGATAGATCAACTAGACAACAAATCAGCAAAAAAATAACAGAACTTAATGAAACTTGTGAACAAATGGACTTAGTAGACCTGTTCAGAGTGTTCCATCCAACACCATCAGAATACACATTCTTCTCAGCTGTACATGGGACATTCTCTAAAATACACACAAACTAGCACATAGAACATTTTTAAGTAAATACAAAGGAATTTAAATTATCCCATATATACTATTGGACCGTAGTGCAATGAAACTGAAAATTAATGACAAAAGAAATCACAAAAGCTCTATAAATAGTTGGAAATTAAATAACATACTCCTGAACAATCAGTGGGTCACAGATTATATCAAACTACAAATTAAACACAATTTACAATCAAATGAAAATATAGATACAACTTACAGGAACCTGTGGGACATAATGAAAGCAGTACTCAGAGGGAAATTTATACTGGTGAATTCCCATCTCAGGAAAACAAAACAAGCACAAATAAATAATCTTATGCTGCAACTAAGGCTCCTCGAAAAAGGAGAGCAAGTCAAACCCAAAGCCCAAAGAAGACAGAAAATTATAAAGCTCAGGGCATAAATA
This sequence comes from Dinomys branickii, assembly GCA_004027595.1. Lineage (NCBI taxonomy): Eukaryota > Metazoa > Chordata > Mammalia > Rodentia > Dinomyidae > Dinomys > Dinomys branickii. Next base: position 41,235 of record PVLD010012225.1, on the reverse strand, counting down.
AATGCAATGGAGACTAAAAAAAAATACAAAGAATTAATGAATCAAAGAGTTGCTTCTTTGAAACAATAAATAAAATAGATAAACGCCTAGCCAATCTTATCAAAAAAGGAAAGAAAAATCTGAAATACATCCAATAAGGAATGAAAAGTGTGAAATCATTACAGGTGGAATAGAAATTCAGAAGATCATCAGTACCTACTTTGAAAATCTTTACTCTCATAGGAAGGAAAACACAGAGGAAATAGATTTCTAGGTACATATGAATTACCAAAGCTGTATGATGAAGATATAAAAATCCTGAGTAACTCAATATCAGCCAATGAAATTGAGAAGGCATTAAAAAAAAAACTTACTAGAGAAGAAAAGCCCAAATCCTGACGGATTCACAGCTAAATTATACAAGAAATTTACAGAATATTTAACACCAATTCTTCTCAAACTCTTTAATGAAATTGAGAGGGAAGGAGTTCTCCACAGCTCATTCCTGGAGGCAAGTATTATCCTTATACCAAAAGCAGAGAAAGGCTCAACCAAAAAAGAGAACTACAGGCCAATCTCCCTAATGAATATAGATGCAAAAATTCTCAATAAAATACTAGCAAACAGAATACAACAAAGAATCATGAAGATTATAAACCATGATCCAGTGGGATTTATCCCAGGAATGCAGGATGGTTCAATATATGCAAATTAATTAATTTAATACACCATGTCAATAGAGCCAAAGACAAAAATCACATGATCATCTCCATCAATGCAAAAAAAACTTTGATAAAGTCCAACAATCATTCATGATAAAAACCCTACAGAAAATATGAATAGATGGGCTTTACCTCAAGCTGATCAAAGCCATCTAAGATAAATCAATGGCTAACATCATACTAAATGGTCCAAAGTAGAAAGCTTTCACTTTAAAATCAGGAACAAGCCAAGGATGTCCACTGTCACCACTCCTATTCAACACAGCTCTGGAAATATTAGCTAGAGCAATTATACAAGAAAGAGAAATAAAAAGAGTAAGGATAGGAAAGGAAGAAGTGAAATTATCATTATTTTCAGATGACATGATACTCTGCATAGATGACCCCAAAAACTCCACCAAAAGGCTTATGGATTTAGTGACCAAATTCAGTAGTGTAGCTGGATATAAAGTTAACACTCAAAAATCAATAGCATTCCTTTACACAAGCAACAAACAGATTGGGAGAGAAATTAGCGAAAAAACACCTTTCACAATAGCATCTAAAAAGATGAAATACTTAGGAATCAGTCTAACAAAAGAAGCAAAAGATCTATATAGTGAAAACTAGAGTCCTCTGCAAAAAAGAGATCAAAGAGGATTTCAGAAAATGGAAAGATATTCCTTGCTCAAAGAAGAACAAACATTATGAAAATGGTCATACTCCCAAAATTGTTATACAGATCAATGCAATCCCCATTAAAATTCCACTAGTATACCTCAGAGATCTAGAGAAAACATTCCTAAAGTTCACCTGGTACCAGGAGAGGCCTAGAAGAGCAAAGCAATCCTAGGAAACAAAGGGAAAGTAGGCAATATCACAATTCCTGACTTGAAATATTACAAAGCTACTGTGATAAAATCAGCATGGTACTGGCCCAAGACCAACCTGAAGTGGAAAGGAACAGCTTAGAAGATAAACAGACATGGTGACAAACATACTCAGTCACATTATCTTTGACAAAGGGGCCCAAACATATTTAATGAAAGAAAGATAGCCTCTTTAACAAATGGTGCTAGAAAAACTGGCTTTTCACATGCCAAAGACTAAAACTAGACCCATGTCTTTCACCATGCACTAAATTAAAGTCAAAATGGATTAAAGATCTAAATATTAAAACAGAAACACTAAATTTATTGGAAGAGAAAATAGATAAAAACCTCAAAGACATAGGGGTAGGCAGAGAGTTCATGAAAAAAATCAAACCACACAGAAAATACTTCAAAGAATCAACAACTAGAATCTCACGTTATTGCACATCAAAAGAAATCACCAACAGAGTAAAAAGAAAACACACAAATTGGGAAAAAAATTTAGCCAACTGTCCCTCAGACAAAGGACTTCTATCTAGGACATATAAAGAATTACAGAAAGCAGGCCCCCAAATTCAAAGACCCAATCCAAAAACAAGCATCTGAAATGAATACACACTTATCAAAAGAAGAAATGCTAACACTGAATAAACACATGAAACAATGTTCAACATCATTAGTCATTCAAGAAATGCAAATTAAAACAACACTGAGATTCCATCTCACCCCAGAAAAAATGGCTATCCTCAAGAAATCAACCAATTACAAATACTGGAGGGGTTGTGGGAAGAAAGGACCCCTACTCCACTGCTGGTAGGAAGATCGATTAGTGAAACCACTGTGGAAATCAGTCCGGAGATTCCTCACAAAGCTAGGGTTGGAAGTCCCACTTAATCCAGATATTCCCCTTCTGGGTATTTTCCCAGAAGAATTAAAAATTTCATACCATAGAGATATACGTGCACCCATGTTCACAGCAGCACAATTTGTCATAGCCAAATCTTGGAAAAAATCCGAATGCCCATCAACTGAAATGGATAAAAGAGATGTGGTATTTTCATACGATGGAGTATTACTCAGCTGTAAACAAAGGATAAACTCAAGGCTTTTGTAGGTAAATAGATGCCACTAGAGACCATCCTCATAAGTGGAATAAATTGGACCCACATGTGTAAACATCGTATTATCTTCCTGGTATAGGAACCTGAAAGAATAAGTAGAACTCAAAAGGTACAATATATGATAGGAAAGGGAAAGAAACTGCTCAAAGGACAGAATGACTGGGATGAGGGAAAAAAGAAAAAAGAAAGAAGGAAAGCAAATATATATATGAGATATCTGTGCAGCTAATGTGGGATGGTATATTGAAAGGAACAGTTAATGCTTAAAATTTTTTATGTTCTCACCAAAGTTGCATGCTTATGTCTGGTAGTCTGAGCAACTGACTTGAAGACAATATGAAATGGAACAACCATGGTGAATCCCTACCATCTTGTCTAGTGAAACTCTGTACTATGTCTAATGTTTTATCTAAAAATTATTTTTATTCTCTTTAATGGTTTGGTTATCTGAGCAACATAGTTGAAGATAACAATATGTAGTATAACAACCACTGTTAATTCTTATCATTTTGTCTTGAAACCCTGTTTCATTTTTAATGCTCTTGCTTTGTTTTATTTATGTTGGTGATGTTATGTTTCTATTGTTCTTTTGGGTTTTTCTCATTTACTACTCTCTTTAAAATAAATAAAAGAAATACCTTACTTATCTATCAAATTTTAAGGATCTTTGCAGAATACATAAGATAAGCTTGGAAAGTTATCTTTCAGAGTTTACAACACTTCACTTCAAGCCTTCCTGACATTTAAGGTTTGTGTAGGTAAGCCTTCTGTAATTCTAATAGGTTTACAACTGTATATGATTAGTTGTCTTTCCCTAACAGTTTTTAAGATTTTGTCCTGTTGAGTGTTAACTTTGTATCCAACCATGCTACTGAATCTAGTTATTAAATCTAGAAATTTTTTGGTAGAGTACTGGATCTTCTATGCAGATTATCACCTCATCTACTAATAATGATAATTTAACTTCTTTCTATCTTTATTGCTTTTATTTCTTTCTCATGTCTAACTGTTCAGCCTATATTTCCAGAACTCTATTGAATAGGAGTGGTGGTAGTGGACATCCTTGTCTCATTCCTGATTTTAGAGTGAAAGCTTTCAGTTTTTGACCATTTAGTATGATGTTAACTGTTAGTTTGTCATAGATGACTTTTATCAAACTGAAATAAAGACCATCTATCCGGATGCTCTTTAGGGTTTTTATCATGAATAGGTGTTGCATTTTAATAGCATTCATGTACACAAATAACAAACTCACTCAGAGAGAAATTAGGGAAACAGCAACTTTAACAATAGCATCAAAAAAAAGAGAAATACTTAGGAATCAATCTAATGAAGGAAGTAAATGATCTCTACAATGAAAACTATAGTACACTGAAACAGGCAGTTGAAGAGGCTATTAGAAAATGGAAAGATAGCCCTTGCTCATGGATAGGAAGAATCAACATAGTAAAAGTGGCCAGACTCCCAAAATTGCCACACAGATCTAATGCAATCTCAACCAAAATACCATTAGAATATCTCGTAGATCTAGAGAAAGCATTCTTAAAATCTATTTGGATTCCAGGCCAAAAAGACCTAGAATAGCAAAAGCAATTCTGGGCAACAAAGGCAAAGCAAAGAGCATCACAATCCTTGACTTGAAATTATATTACAGAGCTACTATGATTTCTTTAAAAACAGCATGGTATTGGCAAAAAATACATATAAATAGAACAAATTAGAAGAGGCAGAAATAACTCCAGACATGCTTAGCCACCTGGTCTTTAACAAAGTGGCCAAACATGCTCACTGGAAAAACATAGCCTCTTTAATAAGTGGTGCCAGGAAAACTGGCTTTCCACATGCCAAACACTAAAACTAGACTCATATTTATCCCCATGCACTAAACTAAAATCAAAATGGATCAAAGATTTAAATATTAAGACAGAAGCACTGAATGTACTGGAAGATAGAATAGGTAGAACCCTGGAAGACATAGGTGTAGGCAGACTTTATAAACAAAACCCGGATCACACGAAAATTATCACAAAGAATCAACTACTTGGATCTCATCCTACTGAAAAGCTTTGACCCAGCAAAAGAAATCACCAACAGAGTGAAAAGGCAATGCACAGAGTGGGAAAAAAATTTTGACAGTTGTTCTTCAGACAAAGGACTAATATCTAGAATATATTTTTAAAATGGAAATAAATCAGACCCTCTGAATTTTAAGACTCATTCCAAAAATGGGCATTTGAGATGAATAGACAATTCTCAGAAGAAATATAAATTGAAAATAAATATATGAAAAATGTTCAACATCACAGATCACCTGAGAGATGGAAGTTAAAACAATGGTGAGATTCCATCTCACTCCAGAAAGAATGGCTATTATCAAGAAAACAACCTATGACAACACTGACAAGGCTGTGGAGGAAAAGGAGCACTTCTCTACTGCTAGTGAGAGTCTAGGCTTGTGGAACAACTGTGGACATCAATATGAAGATTCCTAGGATGAAAGTGTTGCGGCAAAAATCAGAAATCGGGTCAAACTCCGCAGGGAATCCAAGAACTCATTCAGAACAAATGGAGTTTTAATTAATTTTAATTTAGAATCAATTTGGACCGGTCATTGCCTCCCATTCCTGACCAGAGATGTGGCCCTTAACTGCCTTTGTTCTCACCTTATATACACTTTTGGTTTCCATGGTAATAGATTGGAATGTCTAGGCCTGGCCATAGTTGTTTACCTTGCACCATGTCACCAAGTCAGGCTCTGGCCATAATAATATATATACTTTAACAATTCAGGCAAGGAGAAGAATTCCAGGACAAAGTCAGTACTACAAAGTTAACTCTTTACAACCCCTCCAGGATGTTTCTCAAGACACATTTTGAGGCTTGTCTATCTTAAAATGTTGTGCTAAAAGTCACCGCCCATTACAAAAGGTCCTATTTGACCCAGGTATTCTAATTGTACATAGCATCCCAGAAGAACTAAAGGCCTCATACTACAGTGATATGAGCACACTCATGCTTATAGCAGCACAGTTTGTAATAGCTATATCTTGGAAGCACCATAAATGTCTATCAGCTGAAAAATGGATACAAGAAGATGTGGTTTTTTTATAATGGAGTCCTATTCAACCATAAAGAAGATAAAATTGAGACATTCATAGCTAAATGGATGGCCCTTGGGACCATAATTATAAGTGAAATACATAGGACACACGTGTAAATATCACATCTCTCTGGTATGAGAAAGTGAAACTGCAAATAGAACAAAAGTATACAATACATACTGTGAAATAGGATAAAACAGTTCAAAACAAAAAGGTAACTAGGGAGATAGAAAGGAAGGGAGGGAAAAAATGGGAAAAGAAGGATAAAAGGAAAACAAAGCTTTGTGAATGGGGAGGGGAAGGGGTCGAAAGAAGTGGATAAAACGGGGGGAAAGAGGAATCAAGACATATCATGTTATATCATGTACAGGCACAAATTCCCTATGATGAATGTGATCATTATGTACACCTAAACTGTATCAATAAATTTAAATAAAATAAAAAAAGATTTTGTCCTTATGATGGACTTCTGGTACTTTGAGTATAATGTGTTATATATAGATACTCTTTGTATTATGGTTATTTGGAGTTCTACATACCTCATTAATCTGTATATCTTTCTCTAGATTTGGTGAGTTTTCTGCCATTATCCCTGCAAACATATTTTTATGTCATTTGTGTTATCTTCTGACTTTTCACTTATTCTAGTTACTTTAGATTACTCTTCACTATGTCATCTGGCACCTACTGGATCCAACTTTTATGCTGTCGTGTTCATTTTAAAGTGTTTTCGCGTAGTTGGTCTTTGAAGGCGTCATTGTTTTCTAGGTTTGCAATTCTATCCTCACTTTGGTCACTTCTGCTGCCCATACATTTCAATATAATTTTTAATCTCCTGGATTTCTGATTAAAATATTTTCATGCTTTTCTAAACTTGTCATTAATGTTTTATATCATCTTTTTTAGCTCATTCAGTTTTTTATGAATGTCTTCTGAAAGCTTCTGAGTTATTTTGGTTATTATTTCTATTACCTGTTTAGTTATATCTTCTGTGATCCCACTGAGTGCTTTTCTATCTGTTTTCTAACCTCCTCTGTTATCCTTTCAAGGCTTCTCTATTCTGCTCAGTGTGCCCTCTGGCTTGGTATTAGGGGAGATGACAATTTGGGAGGCACTTTTCTGCCCTGTTTTCTCAAGGTTGTATCCACTCATTCATTTTTCTTTGTTTTGTTCTGTTTGTGGAAGCTTAAAGATTTTAGTGCTGGTAGAGAGACCTCTTTAGTTACTTTTGAATAATGTACTTTGGGCATGGCTAACTGTAGTTCTCTGCTTCAGGCCTAAGACCTGGGATGGGAGGATGCAGTATAATTAGCCCAGAAACTAAGTTCTCTGGGAACGTGCTCTACTATGGTTAAGATAACAAACACAACTTGAATATTGTCTTACAGAAAAATAGTGACAACTGTATAACCCTGGTAATATCACACAAATTAGCTAAAGCAGTACCGTCCAAGATAAACTGGATATTAACATACTATAAGAATCAATTATGTACCACCTTTACCTCTAGAGAATAAATCTATAATCATGTACATATTATTGCAAGCCAGGAATTGACTTACACTTAATATGTAATACATGTGACAACTATATCTCCACTAATGATAGAAAAGAAATCAACAGCAACTTTACAACATTAATCATCAAAAGATTAACCAATTTTTTTATGGCTGTATCATTAAAGATATGGGGTTTGGTAATGGGGATGCAAGTGGAAAATTTTAAACCTTAAACTATATGATATGAGGAGAGAGACTATTACAAAGGGTCTTATTGGGAGTAGGATGTTTATGGAATTAGGTAAAGGTAAGATAATGATAAGGTAAAATGATAAGAAATAAGAGATAAAAGAATAAAACATTATATAGAAAGCAAAAATAAGAGAAAAATTAAAGTAAAAAAATTAAAAGGGAGAAGAGGAAAAAAGAAGAAAAAAAAAGAAGGAAGAAGGACAAAGGATAATTCCTCAATCCCCAGTAAACTGGTGAAGAAGAAAGGAGGAAAGGAAAGAAGAAAAACAGGAAAAAAATCTAAAGACAACACACACACACACACACACACTAGCAAAAACCTTTTCTTTAATTTTTAAAGAAAATAGTACAAAAATAAAAAAGAACAAAAGCAAAATACAAACAACACAAGGCAAGGACATTAGAAATGATATGGGGTTTCAAGCCAAATGATAGGGACTAACAGTAGTTGTTATGTTACATATTGTTATTTTCAGCAAAGTTACTCAGATTACCAGATGTAAGAACAGAAGACTGATCAAATCATTAAAGAGAATAAAAAAATAATAATTTAAAACTTAAATATTAGAGACAAAACATAGTGGCACCGGGCAGGATTGTAGGAATTCACCATTGGCTGTTATACTGCAAATTGTTGTCATTATATGTTGCTCAGATTACCAGATACAAGCAGGCAAAATTGGTCAAATGGTAAGAAAAAAAAACTCTAATAAATCATTAACTGTTCCCAACAAACCATCAGACACAAACAGTACAGTTATGCCACCCACCCATATATATGTATATAAAATTTGCCTTAGTACGTTTTCTTCTTTCCCTTATCCCAGTTGCTCCTTCCTTTGAGCAGTGTCTTTCCCTTTCTTATTTATTGTACATTTTGGGATGTGTTTACACTTGCATGTTCTTACAACAGGGAGACAATGTGATGTTTACATGTGTGAGTCTGATTTATTTCACTTATGAGTATGGTCTCTAGTTGCATTCTTTTATATATAAAAGCCTCGACTCTGTCTTTTTTCATAGCTGAGTAATACTCCATTGTATAGAAATAGCACATATTTTTTATCCATTCCTCAGTTGATGGGCATTTTGGTTGTTTCCAAGATTTGGCTATGACAAATTACACAGCTATAAACATGGGTGCACATATATCGCTGTGGTATGATGTTTTTAATTCTTGCAGGAAAATACCCAGAAGGGGAATACCTGGGGTTAAGTGGAACCTCAAGTCCTAGTTTTGCGAGCAATTTCCAGACTGATTTCCACAAAGATTTCATCAATTGACACTCCCACCAGCAGTAAAGTGTTCCTTTCTCCACAGCCTCTCCAGTATTTGTCATTGGTTGATTTCTTAATGATAGCCATTCTTTGTTGGCTGATTTAAAATCTCAGTGTTGTTTTGGCATTTCTGAAATGACTAATGATGTTGGACATTTTTGCATATATTTATTCACCATTAGTATTTCTTCATCTGAGAAGTGTGTGTTCATCTCAGCTGTCCATTTTTGGATTGGGTCTTTGAATTTTCAGGGTCTGATTTTTTTTAATTCTTTATATGTTCTTGATAGGAGTCCTTTGTCTGAGGGGCAGTTGGATAAAATCTTTTCCCAATTTGTGAGTATTTTCCTTCACTCTTGTTGATTTCTTTTGATGTGCAGAAACTCTTCAGTAAGATGAGATCCCAGTTGTTGATTCTTTGAAGTATTTCCTGTGCAGTTTAGTTTTTGTTCATGAACTCTTTGACTACCCTTATGTCTTGAGAGTTTTACCTACTTTCTATTCCAGTAGATTTAGTGTTTCTGTTTTGATATTTAGATCTTTGATCCATTTTGACATTAGTTTAGTGCATGGTGATAAATATGGGTCTAGTTTTAGTCTTTGACATGTGGAAAGCTAGTTTTTCTAGCACCATTTGTTAGAGAGGTTATCTTTCTTCCAGTGAACATTTTTAGCCCCTTTGTTAAAAATAAGGTGGCTGAGTGTGTTTGTAGCTACATTTGTATCTTCTAACCTGTTCCATTGATCTTCAGGTATGTTTTTTTGGCAGTACCATGCTGATTTTATCACAGTAGCTTTGTGGTATAATGAAAAGTCAGGGATTGGGAAGCCTCCTACCTTTCCTTTGTTTCCCAGGATTACTTTTGCTTTTCTATGTCACTTCTGGTTCCAAATGAATTTTAGGAATACTTTCTCTAGGTCTCTGAGGAATACTAGTGAATTTTAATGGGGATTGTATTGAATCTGTATAACAATTTTGGATGTATGGTCATTTTCACAATGTTGGTTTTACCTATCTTTGAGCAAGGATTATCTTTCCATTGTCTGAAATCCTCTTCAATCTCTTTTTTCAGAGTGCTGTAATTTTCAGTGTATAGATCTTTTACTTCTTTCATTAGATTGATTCCTAGGTATTGCATTTTTTTCGATGCTCTTATAAAAGGTGTGGTTTCACTGATTTCTCTCTCAGCGTGTTTGTTCTTTGTGTACAAGAATGCTATTGAGTTTTGAATGTTGATTTTGTATGCAGCTACACTACTGAATTTGATTATTAAATCTATGAGCCTTTGGGTGGAGTTTGAAGTCTTCTATATAGAGTATCATGTCATCTGCAAATAATGATAATTTCATTTCTTCTTTTCCTATCTTGATTCCTCTTATTTCTGTCTCTTGTCTAATTGCTCTGGCTTATATTTCCAGAACTATATTGAATAGAAGCTGTGGCAGTGGACCTCGTCTTGTTCCTGAGTTTAAAGGGAAAGCTTTCAGTTTTTGACCATTTAGAATGACGTTAGTTGTTGGTTTGTCATAGGTGGCTTTTATCAGATTGAGGTAAGGTCCATCTATACCAATTTTCTATAGGGTTTTTATCATGAATAAGTGTTGGACTTTATCAAAAGGTTTTTCCGCATCAATTGCAATGATCATGTGATTCTTTTCTTTGGCTTTATTGATGTGGGGTATTACATTAATTGATTTGCATATATTGAACCAACCCCCATTCCTGGAATGAATCCTACTTGGTCATGGCATATAATCTTCTTAATAATTTGTTACATTGTTTTCCAGTATTTTATTGAAAATATTTGCATCTATTTTCATTAAGGTGATTGGCCTGTAGTTCTCTTTTTTGGTTGAGTCTTTCTCTGATTTTCATATCAGAATAATACTTGCCTCCAGGAATGTATTGGGGAGGGTTCCTTCCTTTTCAATTTCCTTAAAGAGTTTGAGAAGTATTAACATTAAATATTCTCTAAATTTCTTGTAGAATTCAGCTGTAAATCCATCAGGACCTGGATTTTTCTTCATTGGCAATTTTTTATTCCATTTTCAGTTTCACTTGCTGATATAAGGTTATTCAGGGTTTTTGTATCTCCTTCATGCAGCTTTGGTAGTTCATATGTATCTAGAAATCTGCCCATTTCCTCTGTGTTTTCCATCCTGTGAAAGTAAAGATTTCCAGAGTAGGTACTGATGATCTTCTGAATTACTGCATGATCTGTAGTGATTTTATCTCTTTCATTCCTTATTGTGTGTATTTCGGTTTTGTCTTTCCTTTGTTTAATAAGTTTGGCTAGGGGTTTATTGATTTATTTATTTTTTCAAAGAACCACTCTTTCATTCATTAATACTTTGTATTGTTTTTTTTTTTTAGTCTCCATTGCATTAATTTCTGTCCTGAGCTTTATAATTTCATGCCTTCTCTGGGCTTTCAGTTTGATTTGTTCTTTTTTTTTTCTAGAAGCTTGGGGTACAGCATAAGGTTCTTGATTTATGCTCATTCTGTTTTCCTGAGGTAGGAACTCAGTGCTTTAAATTTCCCTGTGAGAACTGCTTACATTGTATCCCACAGGTTCCTATAAGTTGTGTCTAAATTTTTGTTTGATTGTACATAGTGTTTAATTTCTTCTTTGATTACATCTGTGACCCATTGATTGTTCAGGAGGGTGCTGTTTAATTTTCATGTGTTTATGGAGTTCTTGCAATTTCTTTTGCCATTACTTCCCAATTTCATTGCACTATGGTATGATAGTACGCATGAGATAATTTCAACTCCTTTGCATTTCCTTAAGCATGTTCTATTTGCTAGCATATGGCCTATTTTAGAGAATGTCCCATGTGCAGCTGAGAATAATGTGTATTCTGATGCTGTTGAGTGGAACACTGTACAGGTCTACTAAGTCCATTTATTCGCAATTTTGGTTTAGTTCTGTTATTTCTTTGCTAATTTTTGTCTAGTTGATCTATCTCTTTGTGACAATGGGATATTGAAGTCTCTTCTTATGATTGTGTTGCTGCTTATTTCATTTTTCATGTCTGTTAAAATTTTTCTTATATACTTGGGTGCTCTTGTGTTTGGTGCATAGATGTTTATGATTTGTAGCTCTTCCTTTTGAAGTTTTCCACTAACAAGTATATAGTGGCCTTCTTTATCTCATTTAATTGTTCTTGGTTTGAAGTTCTGCAAACAGAATAGCAACACCTGCTTTTTTCTGGGTACCTGTTGCATGGGTTATTGTTTTCCATCCTTTAATTTTCAGACAATGAATTTCCTTTTGAGATAAATGTGTTTCCTATATACAGCATATTGTTTGATTTTATTTCTTGATCCAATCTGCCAGTCTACTTCTTTTGGTTGGTGAATTAAGTCCATTTACACTGATGGTTATAAATGACATGTATTGGTTTATCTTTGTCATGTTGTTTTCCTGCTGTTGGTTTCTCTTGTTGCCCTTTGTTTAATTTTGTGCTCTGCTTGGTGTTTCCTTTCTGTTGTTGTTCTTAATGTTGTGATCTTTTTTGTCCCTTCCTAGAATACTTTTTAGAACTTTTTGTAGGGTTGTTTGGCACTCAGGAATTTCTTCAGTTGATCTTTATCATGGAAATAGTTTATTTCTCCATTAATTTTGAAAGATAGTTTTGCAGGATACATCAATCTGGGTTGGAAGTTGTTTCCTTTCAGGACGTGCAATACTTCCCTCCAAGCTCTACTTGACTTGATAGTTTGTGTTGAGAAATCTGCTGTGATTCTGATGGGCTTTCCTTTATAGGTGATCTGTTTCTTTTGACTCACAGATTTTAATATTCTGTTCTTTTGTTGAATTTCTGGGATCTTGATCACTATATGTCTGGGTGTAGGTTTATTTTGCTTATGGCTAGTCGGAGTTCTATATGCTTCACTTACCTGATGTCCAACTCTTTTTCCATGCTCAGGAAATTTTCTGCTATTACTTCCGCAAATTGTTTGTTTATATCTTTTGTGCTGACACCTGCTGCTACATTGATACCTATCAATCTTACATTGTTTTTCTTTGCTTTATCTTGCAGCTGTTGAATTGTTATTTCTTGGTTTCTTGTTATTTTTAAAAGATCCTTCCTTTCATGGTCATTCACAACAATGTTGTCTCCAAGGTCTAAAGTCTGGCTTCAGCTTAATACAAGTGCTTTTGCCAGCTTTTGATGGAAGTTTTAATTCCCTGAATATCTGTTTGAATCTACTTTATTCATTCCTGTTGTTTCCTGTACTGTTCATTCCAGGTTTCCATTAATTTACTATGCTCCTCTATTTTCTTTCAATGTCTTCTTTAGATGTGCTAAGCACTTCTTTCAGTATTGTTGTCATTTCTTTTTTTTTACCTCAGACGTGATTTCAGATCTGATGTTCTCTATGGCCTGATGGAGTTGCCTCTTTACTTCAGCTGCTATCATTTCAGAAATTTCAGGTGTATGTCTTCCAAGCTCATCTTTGTCAATATCTCCTGAACTTATTCTGGGTGGGGTAGAGGTCTGAGATTGTATTTTGCTCCTTTGTTTTGTCATTTTCAGAGATGCAGAGGTTCCCTGGAGCTTAGCTTCACTCCCAGGATGATGTCATAGTAGCAGCACAGGGACCCAAAGGTCCCTCATGCTCGGTGTGACTTCCTTAATGGTGTGTGTGTGAGGGCAGGGTGTGACTCCCAATGCTCCCACAGTTGTGTGTGTCTCAGCTTGGCTCCCACTTAGGGGTTTCCAAGGTTCACATGATTAACCTCTTCCCAAGAATGATGTTTGACGAAGCACTCTCCCCAGATGATATTAAGGATGCTTAGATTCACTTAGCAACTGTTGTCTGTTGAAAGACTCACATGGGAACAGAATCCCATGCTCTCCCTACAGTTCACTGGTCTACTTTACTGGTCTGTTCCACTGCTCTGTTCTACTGCTGCCTTCCACCCCGAAGCCCTCTGAGTCTCCAGTATTCACTGTTTTTAGACTTTTTTATGGAAAAATAAAATAAAATTTATAATAAAGTAATAAACAAATAACAATAGTTGTTAAATTATGTATTATTATCCTCAAATTAGTTACTCAGAATACAAAATGTAAACCAAAAAAGAGTCTTACAAGACAGAAACAAATAATGACACTAATCTCTTTTCAATGAACAACAATAAACTAGTAGTATAATTAAAACAAATTAGCATATATATTGATATACTTTCAAAACAATGAAGTTTATAATTTGGGGAACTATATGAACCATTCCCCTTGTTTCTGTAGATTTTTATTTTTTCTTCTTCTCCCTTTCCAACAAGCCAAAAGTCAGGATCTGGGGAGAAAATGCAGACTGACCCTTCCCTTTTCTGCCTTGTGTTCTATCTTTGCAATTTTTTCGTAGGCTTTAATTTTCCTTTCAGGTCATTCTTGGCTCCTGGGTATCCACATGTTTTTTTCTTCTTCTTCTTCTCTCAGTTGTTTTCCAAAGTCTGGATTGCAAATCTTGAAGGGAGCACAGGGTCCTGAGTTCGATCCCCAGTACCGCCAAAAAAAAAAAAAATTGTCAGGGCTGGGGATATAGCTCAGTGGAATAAGCGCCTGCCTAGCAAATCTTGAAGGGCTGAGTTGCCATTGTTTGTCACTCCACAATTTGCCAAAAGGTCCCCAACTTGATATCTGAAATCAGATCAAAGTGCTCATCTTTCATAGCCATTTTGAATTTAGGGAAGGGTCAGAAATTGTACGATGCCAGATCCATGAATAAGGTTGATGAGAATACACCAGGAAGTTTCTGTGAATTGCCATTCCATTGAATATCACTCAATAGCAATGTTCACTGTACTTTTTATCATGCCTTATAAAGCCACTCATGAAAAAAGACTTTCTGTAAATGGCATAATGATAGGTTAAGTGTGTCCAGAGACATGGTCTATTGGTGTAGGGGAAATAGCAATGTGTATTTCACTGTAATAATTTTTTAATTTAAACATTCACTATATATTTTGATCACACTTAATCAGTACTAGGAAACAAAACATCATATCTCCTTTTTCAAATACTCTTTCTCTACTAAGAAAATGTTTATCGACCCAAGGTTTTCTTCAAAGCAATTTTGACATCCTTATTCCTCAAGCTATAGATTAATGGATTTAACATAGGTACCACGATGGTATAAAACAAGGAAGACACTTTCCCTTGGTCAAGGGGCAAAATGGAAGGTGGTTTGAGATACATGAAGGCCCCAGAACCATAAAACAGAGACACTACAATCGGACATGCAGGTACTAAAGGCTTTGGATCTACCCTCTGTGGAATAAATGTGAAGAATGCTGGACAGAATGAGGGCATAAGAAATGAAGATGGTAACAATGGGTATTCCAACGCCAATGGCCACAACAACAAAGACCACCAGCTCATTTGCATCAGTGCTGTTGCAGGACAGCTCAAGGAGGGGAAGGATGTCACATAGGAAATGATTGACGAGGTTGTCAGAGCAGAAGGTCAGACTCATTATGTTACCTGTGTGAGCCGTGGCCCCAGCAAACCCCATTGTGTAAACACCCAACAAGAGGTACAGACACACCTGGAGAGACATGGTGACTGTGTACACCAGTGGGTCACAGATGGCAACGTAGCGATCATATGCCATTGCTGAAAGGATAAAGGCCTCAGAAACAACAAAGAAACAGAAAAAAAAGAGCTGAGTCATACAACCAGCATAGAAGATGATGTTCTTCTTGGAGATAAAACTCGTCAGCATTTTGGGGGTGACGGTGGTGGAGTAAGATAAATCTATTATGGAGAGGTTGAAGAGGAAGAAGTACATGGGGGTGTGCAGGTGAGAGTTCAGTGCTATTAGGACTATCAAGCTCAGGTTCCCAAGCACTGTGATCAGGTAGAAACCTAGAAATAGGAAAAAGAGGGGGATCCGGAGTCCTGGCTGGTCTGTTAAGCCTGAGAGGATGAACTCTGTCACAGAAGAGTTCCTGGCTGCCATTGTCCTTTCCTGAGATGAGAATGATCTCTTGAAACCTGTCAGGTGAAAAGAAGAGGCCACTTAGAAACAAACATTAAGACAGCTATTCTTCTTCTATTCATTATTCTTGAAACAAAGAAATCCACAAAAAAAGATTTCAACTTAGTTGGAAGAATTTTCCCCTTTGCTATGGGTAGTAGCAAACTACCAAAATCTTTAATTTCCAGGCTGAATGTACTTCCAGAGCAAGAGCTGGTACTGCTCAAAAATGTAGTCCTACAAACCAGCTTGGTGTCTTTATATTTTGAAGTCAGTCCCTTTACTGCATCCTTTCCTCCTCTGCCTCTGCTTCAGTTGCTGCTCCTGGATCTGTTCCTTGCCCTAAATCGTAGAAGTCACTGTAGCTCTGGTGCAGTGCTGTAAGATGGAAAAGGTGAGGCTGTTTTATTGTTTTTAATTCAGCACCTTACATTTTTGTTTTATTTTTATTTTTAATTAAATGTGTTTATTTGTGTTTTTTCCACCTTATCTTAGTGCAAGTGGCTACAGTATTAATATTATTGAAAGTTGAAATTTACTTAGAGCTTATCATGAAAAGGTCTCTTCTAAGGGCTGTGTAACAATATCATTATCCTCGTTTTATAGACAAGACAACTGACATTACTAACTCAAAATGATAAAGTTGAAAAATGAGATTCAATCCCAAGTAGACCTTCAGCAGTCCTACTCTTACACTATGTTACCTGACTGACTGACAGGTTCAGGCAGGCACTCACCTTCATTTATTTAGAGATGTAACAATATATAGTACTTGACTGTCTCTTGTCCATATCAAGAGCCAAAGACAAAAATGATATGATCATCCCAATAGATGCAGAAAAAGCTGCAGCAACGTCCAACATGCAACCATGATTTTTAAAAAAATATACAGAAAATAGGAATAGATGGTCTTTACCTCCACTTGATCAAAGCCATCTATAACAAACCAACAGTCAACATAATACTAAATGGACAAAAATTGCCAGGCATGGTGGCACACCCCTGTAATCCCAGCACTTAAGAGGCTGAGGCAGGATGATTGTTGTGAGTTTGAGACCAGCCTGGGCTACAAAATGAGCTCAAGGCCAGCCTGACCTGCATAGCAGACCCTGTCTCAAAAAGAGAAATAAAAATAAAATAAAATAAATGTACAAAAATTGAAAGCTTTTACTTTAAAATCAGGAGCAAGACAAGTATGTCCACTCTCACCACTCCTATTCAACAAAGTGCTGGAAGCATTAGCCAGAGCAATTAGACAAGAGAGAGAAATAAAAGTAATAAGGATAGGAAAGGAAGAAGTGAAATTATCGCTATTTGTAGATAACGTGATACTTTACATGGAAGACTCCAAAAACTCCACAAGATGACTATTTGAATTAACTGACAAATTGAGCAGTATAGCTGGATACAAAGTCAACACCCAAAAGTCAATAGCATTCCTATACACAAACAACAAACAGACTGAGAGAAAAATAAAGGAAACCATACCTTTCACAATAGTATCCAAGAAATTGAAATATTTAGGAATCAATCTAACAAAAGAAGTGAAACATCTATTCAATGAAAGCTACAGTACTCTGAAAAAAGAGATCAAAGAGGGTTTCAATAAGTGGAAAAACATTCCTTGCTCATGGATAGAAAGACCCAACATTATGAAAATGGCCATACTACCAAAATTGTTGTACAGATTCAATGCAATTCCCATTAAACTACCATTAGCATACCTCACAGATCTAGAGAAAACATTCCTTAAATTCATCTAGAGCTAGAAGAGACCTAGAACAGCAAAAGCAATCCTGGGCAATAAGGACAAGTCAGGTGGCATCACAATCCCTGACCTGAAATTATACTACAAAGCTACTGTAATAAAATCAACCTGGTACTGGCTCAGAAACAGACCTGAGGATCAATGGAACAGACAGGAAGACACAGACACAACCACAAACACACTCAGCCACCTAATCTTTGATAAAGGGGCCAAAAATCTCACTGGAAGAAAGATAGCCTCTTTAATAAATAGTGCTGGAAAAATTGGTTTGCCACCGGCCAAAGACTGAAAATAGACCCAAGCCAGGCACCAAACTAAAGTCAAACTGGATCACAGATCTCAATATCAAAACATAAACAATAAATCTATTGGAAGAGAAAGTAGGTAAAAACCTTAAAGGCATAGGGGTAGGCAGAGAGTTCATGAACAAAAACCAAACTGACCATGAAATACTTCAAAGAAATCAACAACTGGGAGCTTATCTTACTGAAAAGTTTCTGCACATCTAAAGAAATTATGAGCAGAATAAAAAGCAAACCCACAAACTGGAAAAAAAATTTAGCTGACTGTCCCTCAGACAAAGGTCTTATATCTAGAACCTATATAGAATTAAAAAACATCAACGTCCCCGAATTCAAAGACCCAATCCTAAAATGGGCATCTGAGATGAATACTCACTTCTCAGATAAAGAAATACAAATGACAAATAAACACATGAGTAAACGTTCGACATTATTAGTCATTTAAGAAATGCAAATTAAAACAACATTGAGATTTCACCTCACCCCAGTAAGAATGGCTATCATTAAGAAATCAACCAATAACAATTGCTAGTGAGGCCGTGGAGAAATAGGAACTCTTCTCCACTGCTGGTGGGAATGCAGACTGGTGAAACCACTGTGAAAATCAGTTTGGAGATTCCTCAGAAAACTAGCTAGAGGTACAATTCAACCCAGCTATTCCCCTTCTGAGCATTTTCCCCCAAGATCTGAAACCATCATATCACAGCAATATATGTGCACCCATGTTCATAGCGGCACAGTTTGTAATTGCTAAATTGTGGAAACAACCCAAATGTCCATTCACTGATGACTGGATAAAAAAAATTGTGGCATTTTTATATAGTGGAATATTACTCAGCTATAAAGAAAGATAAACTCGAGGCTTTTATAGGTAAATGGTCACAACTAGAGACCATACTCGAAGTGAAATAAATCAGACCTGCATGAGGAAGCAATGTAAGAACGTTGTCTATAATTCAGTATTGCTTGTACCATTTTTGTGTTACTTTGTAAATGTCTGGCTGTTTGTTAATATGTTTTTGTCCTTTTACTTTTAAAATAAAAAAATCAGTAAAAAGAAATCATAAGAGCCAAGAAAGTTTAACACAGAGGATTATTGGAGTTTACAATAGGACACTGAATAATTTATTCATAATTCAACTCACTCCAGGAATTGTACTACTCCCAGCTTCAAAATCTAAAAGGTACTTCTCTGATTCCCTCCTGTCCTTTCACGGAGGGTAAGTTTAAAGATAATAGAGACTTTACTAGGGAACTGCTCTCAATCTCTGCTAATACTAGACTTTCTCTAAATTACTAACTAGTTAAAATTCCCATTGACTCCCCGCCTTCCACCCACATGCGTTAGCAATTCTCCTAACAGTCTGTTTGGTTTGCTTTTGTCTTTTTCTGTCTTCTACTGCCTACTTCTCACCTCTGCCTTGACAAAAATTGTCTGTCCTAGGTCCCAATCTCTCAGGTTTTTATTTTCTATCTATAACATTACACCCACAAACTCATAGAATTTTGACTTCAAACACTGGAGAAATTATCTTCTCCTGTGTGTCCCAAACCAATAGCTGAGCAAAATAATTACCTAGAGTGTTTAACGAATAGAAATTCTAGGCTAAGCCAGACTTCATGGGTCAAACTCTCTCTGGGTATAAAAATGGACACTGTATTTTTTTCCAGTGCCAGCAGCTTTGAAGTTCATATGATTAACACTTACTCTCATCTGACAAAGATACTGTGGAATTCTAAGGAAGTGAAGCCACTTGCCCAAAATCACAGAATTAGTTTAATTCTCTACATTTCTAATCTCTCCTTACCTACAAAACTGTACAGGCTCCAATTTAGCTGCAATGAAAAGCATAGTAATGAAAACATAAGTGATCAAACATCACATTTCAGGAGTAAAGGCGTAGCTGGTATTACACTTTCTCTTTGAGCACTAACAGTTTTATAAGGTTAGAAAAAAATATATATAGCTATTATGGGCAAACAGGAAAATTGACAGAACAAGGATGAAACTCTTTAAAGAAAACCAGACATTGTGGTGACTACCATGTCCACCCTCAGCTTTCCTCCTAGAGGCAATTTCCAAACTAAGAACAGTGAAGGGAAGCTACGCAAATGGCAGCAGTCTCTATTATTAGAATAAAGGAGGCCAGAGTTCAAGGATACTAAGACAGCCAGAGAGAAGGGAGCCACAGAAAGGACACTTTGGGTTCTCACCTAAGCACTACATTTCGCATGTGTAGCCAAGGATTCCACAAGTCTAGGAGACAAGAGCTGCTGGGAGATTAAGAACTGAACTGAGATCACAGAGTATGCATAATGGTAGAAAGAGCTTAGAATTCTGACCTGGTGGGGGCAGAGATTTTCATCAACAAACAGCCATTTAGATGAGATCTCAGAAAAGTCATATATTATGAGCAAGAACAATGTCCTCAGGCTAAAGACAAACTGAACTACAACCATCAAAACAACAAGAGTAAAGTAGTCTTCTAATAAATCAACTTCATTCTAGAACGAAATCCAACACTCTATAGAAGTGGTAAAATAACTCACTGTCTCACCAGATCCACAACACTCAGCATCATAAATTCAAAAATTATTAAGAAAAGAAAGACTTAACAAAATGTGACCCATAATCAAGAAAGAAAGAAAGAAAAGCACATTCATAAAATGGTTCTAAATGATAGCTCACTTCTGCAGGAAGAAATGCAGACAACTGGAAATATATGGGTATGTATAAAACATTATATAAATGTAAATTTTTAATTTCTTTTCAGTAGGAAAAGAGATGGGAAAGAAGGGGAAATTATGTATATATGTATATACAGGATAACTAACTGTTGTACTACTGTCTTCTATTGATTTACTCAAAGGAACAGTTAATGGTTACTTCTTTGATCAATCTTGCATGTCTCTATTTGTTTTCCTGAGAAACCACTTTGAAGATATCAATAGTAATACAACAACCATTGTTAATTTCCTACCACTTTGCCTGTAACTCTGTATTCTTTGTATTGTGCTTATGCTATTTTGTAAATGGAGGTCTGTTTGTTAATATATTTTTTCTTTTATTTTTAAAATAAAAAAAATAAATTTCTTTTCAAAATTACTTTGAGTTTAAAACAATAGGAAAATAATTTATCATAGACATAATATATGGAGAAGTAAAATATATAAAACAACAGCATAATAAAATATAATACACTAATGCAAATAACAATAAAAAATTATAGGGAAGTATAGTTAAAATTCCAATAGAAGTTGGATAGGAAGAATAACTGCTAGTGTCCTCTGGCACCATAAGGCTACTATACTCAAAAATAATGGCATATTTCAAAATAAACAGTAAAATGGTTTTGAATGCTTTAAACACACACACACAAAATTTGAGTCTCCCAAATATTTGAGTTACCCTGATCTACATATTACACATTGTATGCATGAATTTTAATACCACACTGTACCTCTAAATATGGATGACTATTATGTCAATAAAATATTTTTAAAATCCAGTGAAAGACATAAAAGAGAACGCAGAGACTCAAATAACTGAAAAGGAGAAAAGTGCGGATTCATGTTTTTAAAATCAATGAACAATTTCACCACATTAATAGAATAGTAAAACCACATAAGCATCTTATTAGATGCAGTAAGAGCATTTCATAAAAGTCAATACTTACTCATCACAAAAACTATCAGTAAGTAGGAATAGAGAGAAATAGCCCAAATCTGATAAAAGATGTCTACTGAATACCTGCAGCTAATCTCATGCTCAAAGAAAAAGTACTGAACACCTTCATTGTAATGTCCAGAACAAATGAAGAATGTTTCATCCCATAAATTCTATTCACTTTTATAGGGAAAATTCTATCCCATTTGATAAGAAAAATGTGAATCTTCTCAACACTCATAGTTTCATGAAATGATGCTTAAATAATGTGATGCTAACTATAGCAGTCCTGGGGTTAGTATACCAGTCCTTGCTACACAGGTAAGAAACACTGCGTACTCCATCCAGCAAGGTACAACTGAGACTCAGGATCTGTATGGCTCAGGAATCCCTGTTCCTCCCAGGTTTCTTTCAAATTCACACAAATATAGGGCCTCAGCTTCTTGTGAAGCTCCTTTAATAATGACACCAATTACTGTATGTTCATGCGTGTGCACATCAGTTTCTGCTTTTATATTTACTGCTATGACACATTTTCAGCAAATGCTCCACAATAATGCTGTATCATCTGTAGACTGACGTGAGATTTTGCTGTGTCCCACAGAAACTCTACTAAGTCCCACTTGTTCATAATCCCCCTACAAGTAAGTTACTAATGAAGAAAAACAATTAACTATTATAAATGCCCTCAGAGACCCAAGGGCAGAGAAGATCTCAGGCACCCATTAAACGCTTCTTTTTCTCTAAATGCCATGGAGTTGTACCAATGATGCAACAGCAAGTAATGTTCCTCTGAACTGACATCTCTTCAGAGACTATGGCCATGGGAACTTTCTTTCAAGTGCATTTCAGCTGTGGCATCTGCAACGTCAAATTCATTGATGACTATCACCATAAAAGCAAGAAACAGCATAGGAAGAAATACTGTGACTGTGTTCATTTTCATAGAGAACCTTCCCTTTTCCAAAAACCTGAATGAATGGCTTCTTTGCTTTAGTTATTTCTAGAACATATCTAACATATAGAGTGTTTTTATTCATTATACATATTATTACATATAAATATACTGTATGTCTGATCCTTAAACACACACACACACATATATATATATGGATATATATGTCCCAGAGTTTTAGTAAACAAACACCATTGTCGATTCCCTACTATCTTCTCTATAATTTTGTATTTCCTTATTGTTTTTGTGTTATTTGAGTTTATATTCTTTTATCTTTAAAATAAAATTTTTTTTAAAAATACCTCCGGCAGGGCCTCGAATAAGTCACTCATTACGAAACACCAGAGAAACACAAAAGCATGCCTTAATTCCAACAGAAGCACAGAGCCTGGCTGGAGAGAAAAGATAGTAACTCATAGGACATCATTTGAAATGGCCTCCATTCAAGAAAGAAGATTAATTTCATTAAATATAAATCATACGGGACAGTATTCTATGTAAAGTTTAATTAATCTTTAACTTTCCATTTATCACTTTAGAATTGTAGATTAGGGTAAAAAGAGATGGTTAAAATGCTGGAGGACCTTCACCTCACAGAAACACACTGGTACCATCTGTGCTTCATCTGCCTCTCCTCAAACATTTCATCTTTCCCACATTCTTGGCACTTGTTTTTTGTTTTTGTTTTTGTTCTGGTGGTACTGGGGATCGAACTCAGGACCTTGCGCTTGCTAGGCAGGCACTTATTCCACTGAGCTATATCCCCAGCCCCTTGCACTTGTTTATTTTTTAAGTGCTTGGAGGGGTCATCTGTTCAATACCTTGGTCTGTAAGAGCATGTTTCAAATTTGTAAATTTAGTCCTCATATTTCTGTTTCACTCATAATCTGTGTCTCGTCTTCACTACATACTTCCACCAGGCTGGCCTTGCTCCATTGGAGTTCTAACTTCAATGCAGTACCAATAACGTGAACACCTGCTTCTTTGCCTAGAGCAGTCAAGTGTACACCTGTTGTTCCAACAAAATTTTTACAGATACTCTCTTCCTGTAGGGGTTTTCCCTAAGTTTTCAGAACCTGGACTTTGAAACAGACTAACTTTAGTACAGATCCTGGCTCCAGCTTTTTCTAAATATGTGACCATAGCAGGTGTTTAAATTCTCCCTGAACTTTAATTCCTTAATCATAAAAATAAGATAACAGTATCTCAAAGGAATGCTGTGATGAATAAGTGGAGCTAATTATAACATGCAGAAAGCATAAAATGTAGATTTTTAAAATTATCTATCTTAATAATAATGGCGTTTTATAGCAATTGGGGTGACAAAATAAATTAAAACAGATCACTAGCCATGGAGATGAGCTAGAAGATATTCCATAGCAGTAAATACAGAAAGAACGCTATAGGAGACCTGGTAAGGGAATAATTAATACAGACTGATGTCCCAGTGGTACAAGAGAGGTGGGTGGAAAAGTATAAATCAAATTTGACTGTTAACTGAAACTCAAAGAATCAAGAATAGGATAACAAAAAGGAATCTTTTAATAAAAGGAAAATGAGCTGAATTTTAGACAAGACCACAAAGAACTACCAAAATATATAAAAGGCAAATCAGAAAAAACTTGAAAATGGAACCTCAGACCATAGGGGAGAGAAAAAAAGATACAAATTCGAGAATATTCGGAACAGAGGTAACCACAAAGAGCAGATATATACTGAGTTTATTACACTACCTTATAAAAACATTTTCTGTGATCTGCATCTTTACCTGCTATCTGCAAAATATTTAGTCATTGCTTCTAGAATAACTTCCTGTTTTGACCCATTTTTCTGAACCTTAATTAACATTTGTTAACTGGGCATTCCGTGGATAATTCAGTGCCTTCATTGTTTCTCTGAGGGCTTTAGACTCAATAGTTTCTGTTGCTCTACCACTGTGTGCTGTTCAGCCCCTTCAGTAAGTTCTTCACTTTCATACTGTATTTTTCATTCATAGAATTACTATTTCACTCTTTTTCATATCTTCTACTAATAGTTTCATGGTGTTCATACTTAGTTTTAAATCCTTTGGAAAATCTGTAGCAGCTGTTATCAAACTCCTGTGTCTCAGACTGTTATTTCTGGAGGATTTTTTTCTCCTGATTTGGGGAGAGATTTTCCTATTTGTCTGAATGTCTAGTAGTTATTGATAAAGTGCTGTAGATTGTGTGCTCTCTGAATTGCTTTTTATTTCTTTGGAAAGATTTGAAGTTTGTTGTGGCAGCCAGTTAATCTACCAGAAGATCGCCTTGATGTTTTCAAGGCTAAATTTTAAGCTCTATTGGAAAATATGAACTATGTTCTAGAACTTTATTCCAGGACTAGCATAGCCCTAATACTAGGACATGAATCTCATGAATCCTTTACCCAAAAGATACAAGTGTTCCAGGTGCTCTCCCTACTGGATAGTGGTAACACAAGCACCTCCAACCCTGTGTAAGCTCCGAAAATTAATTATGCAGCTCAGAGTTTTCAGGTATTTATTCTTTCCCAAGCTTCACAGATATACACAGTTCAGTTTTCAGGCAAAGATACAAGCTGTCTTCTACACAGGTTTCTGGGGCTTTCATCCTCCATTGGTTTAACATATTTCTCTGTACATTCCAGGTACCTCCTCATCCCAAAATCTAACCTACATCTTCTCAACTTAGTGAAAATGCTGTACTCTGTGTGCATTGCCCTTCCCCAGGCGATACCACAGACAATGTACAAAAAGTCAGGATGACCACAGCTGCCATCGTAGTTTTAATCTCTTCTAAATTAGATCACAATTCGGCAACACTTGTCTAACACCTAAAGTATTTTAAATACTTTGCACACCTTCCCAATTGGTCACAGTGAGACAAAAATCTAATATCACTTATCTTAAATGATAACTACTTAACTTTTGTTTCTCTGACCTTTTGTGATTTAATAAAAACTGGAAGGTAGAGCGAGGGAAAGGCAAAAAAATCTATGACCAGAAAATATACCTGAAACATACTACATACTCACTAAATGGCAGGGACTAATGATCTTAATACTTTGTGTCAAAAATATTTGCAAAATATTCAAAACACTATACTAGAGAAGCCAGTGCAACAAGATCACTTGACTCACACACGTGAGACTAGCCTGGGCAATGTAGAAAACTCCATTCTCCAAAAAAATCACCAAAAGTATACTTGATGATTATTTTTATTGAACATTATGTTCTTCAATAATCCAAAAAATATATTTCTGATGTATATACTAAACAAATACATCCTAATTATGTATATATTTCCTCAAATTACTTTCTTATATTGTTAATACTATTTCTTAATATGAAATAATAATATATAAGATATTTTAGAGAATTATGAAATGATGATACCGTAGATTTTTAGTTTCATTAATGATCAAGGACAACTAGATAACACAGCCTAAAGCCCATTAATGGCATCCATAACAAAGAAAGGGAGTATGTCATCCTCTTAAACCTGGAACAGAAGCAGCTGGGCTAAACACACCAGAACTAAAACAATGTATACCATTAGCATCTGTGCCAGAAGAAACAGAAAGATGCAACAGGCTATCTGCTAAGCCTAAAAACCCAGATTAACTAACACCATTCCTCAAGAATCTAAACAGACCTATTTGACAAATACCTAACACTGAAAGGGATTTGTGCGCTCAAATAGTGGGTGAGTTTGAAGGGGATCATGGAAAGATGTAAAGGGGCTGCAGCTGTGTTGGCACTGTGACGTATCAAGGCAACCAAAGCTCCCTATAAAAATCAACTGGTGGGGCCAGGCATGGTGGCTCACACCTATAATCCCAGCACTCCGGAGGCTGAGGCAGGAGGATCACGTGACTTTGGGGCCTGACTGGGCTACATAGTGAGTTCAAGTCCAACCTGAACTGCATACCAAGACCTTGCCTCAAAAAAAAAAAAAAAAAAGAATCCACTGAATCCACTGGTAAGAATAAAATCCAAACTTGATAGAGCTGCAACAATAGAGACAGAAGAAAGGAAAGGTCTGCATAGAAGTAGAAAAAGGGTAGAGACAGGAGATCGAGGCCTCATACTTCTGAATGCTTCACAGAGGCAGAGGGCATTTTACAGAAGTGGTGCTAGAAAAATAGTAACTTGGTATAAAAAAGCATCAGGATGAAATCTTAGGTAAAATTATTGTAAGAAAAAATAATTATTTTGTTCATTTAAGACAAGTTTATGCTATGTAGTTCAGGCTGGTCTTTAACTTACAATAACTGGTCAATTTTGGAGAACAGAAAGCCAAATAATTGTTTTAAAACCTAGGAAATGAAAATGATGTATCTTTAACTGTGGTGACCCACATGTGAACATTTGCATTTGATAAAAAAAAAAATAACAAAATACACAGTGACACAAACAACTACAAGGAAAGCTCAGGAACTAGCAATAAAAACAACGGGTTGTGTCAATGTGAACAGCCAGGCTGTGACATTGTACAACTATGTGCAAGATGGTGCTACTGGGGGAAATGACAGAAGCACAACTGAGACCTTTGTATATTATTTGTTACAACTCATATGAATCTGCAATAACCTCCATGTAAATACTTGAATCTAAAATTCTTTATTAATAATATTTTCACCGATAACAAAATATTGAACATGTTCTTGAAACAGAAGTTTTCTTAGGAACTTCTGTAGTGAATGAGTATGTACCATTAAGGAGTTCCTAAGAGTCTATGTGCCAGGCCCTTCATCACCTGCTATGGTACCGTCAGACTGTTGTTACAATAGCAGGGTAGCAAGTTCAAGGTTACTTATTAATTTAGCACTCTGTTACTGAGACTGTAGTTTGTTTTAGTAAAAATATTTGCCTAGGTTTTCAAAACACTTTAATACAAACTTGTCAGTGCTTGTTGATGATGGACAGTGGTTAACTACTAATGATGAGTAACAACAATGGCAGCCATTGCTGATGGTGTTGATGGCAGCGACTGAGGTAGTTATGAAAATGGCGACAGTGATGACAATGGGGATGATGGTGATAAGGACAATAATGATGATGATGGGACTGCTGTGCTAAAATATTCCAAAGTTTTAATTAGATTTGAAGTTTCCATAGATGCCAGATGACTCCACAAGTACAAAGAAAAATTATTCACAGAGCAGGTGTAAACCAAGACTCTAACTGTGCCTTAGGGAAAATCGGTCTCCAGAGTAACTACATCCCAAGAGATGTTCTTCCCTTAAGTTTGTAAACCGTACTCCAAGCCCACCAATCTTGGTGACCCCTTTCCATGACTGTATAGGCTTTATGAGCACATCTAGCCCTAGAAATATACCATGTATTTCCAGTGCTTGCTGATCACTGAAACCAATGGCACCCCCTGACATTTCCAGGGGATGGTGTATCAGTTTTCTTCCACACATGTATTTAACACATACTTACGATAATTATATAAGAAAGTCTTTCTCCTCTCATCTCTTAGTTTTAATGCAAGTTATTTGCAACCATGTGTTTTCTTTCTTTGCTAGATGCATTTTTCTTGGTATGCTATGTTCTCTTCAGCAGCAAACCTGAGCTTCTGATGGCTTGGTAAGATTACAGGTAATACTTGTACTTCATAGGTGATGCGTGGTTCATAGTGGGCTGCTTTATATTATTAGAAGATTGTGGATGTAAAAAATAAAATTCCTGCTGCCCACAGTTCTTGTATATAATGGTGTTTCCATCTGCACCCCTATCACTATGAACTGCTTTTTATCATATTTAGAGATAGAGACTCAATACAGGGGAATATGTAATATTTTAAACCTCTTGTTAGCTGGAAAACACTTACTGTATAATAAATGGAAATGTATTGTAATTCAGTTTATTGGTACAATTTAGATATGCATAATCATCACATTCATCATAGGAAATTTGTACCCATACATGATATTTTTTGAGACAGGGTCTTATTATGTGGCTCACGCCAGCCTTGAACTCGCTGTGTAGTCCAGGCTGGCCTCAAACTCACAGTCACGCTCCTGCTGGGATGACAGGGCTGTCGTCCCTACATGATGTGCAGCCTCCATGATGTATCTTGATCCTTCCTTGTTTTCCCCATTCTCCCTCCCTCCTTTCCACCCCTCTTCCCCTCCTTATGTACAAAAGCTTTTCTTCCATTTTTTCCTTCTTATCTCATTTTCTTTGCCTTCCTTCCTTCCTCCTCCTCCTCCCTCCCTAGTTCCCATTTCCATTTGAACAATTTTTCCTATTTCACAATATCTATTATTCATTTTGGTCCTTATTTACACTTGCAGTAAAACTCACAATACAATGCAGATTTTCTGGTCTTCCCACTAAATTTTAAGGGTTTTAAAGACTATTTCTTGCATTTAAGAGAAAATATAGTTAGTGTCAGTTATTATTGTTATTGAGATTAAATGAAATTTTTTGAATCATATGTAAAAAGTCAAGTTAAAAATATTAATGGATGTAAATGTATGTATATGCATAAAACATATCTAGAAGGATGTTCACTGGCAGTGTTAGGCTCCAAGTAACTGGAAAATGTGCGGATTTTTATTCTTTGCTTAGTTTTTACAATGTTAAAAATACATATAAATTACAGATAATATCCCTTCTATCTTAAAAATTATAATAAATGCATTTTTCTAAATAATAATATAGAAATACACAAAGAATCTACAACAAAAAAAGTATAGTTTAAAGAAGACAAGACTGGGGGTCAGGAGTCTTGAGTTTCATGATCAGTCTGCCTCTTATAGTGAGGGCATTTTCAGTAACTTACTGAACTTTTAGGGCTTCAGTTTGCTGCACAGTGAAAACAAACAATGTCTTTCTGGATCATTTAGCACTTTGTAGATATTCTAGGAGCATTGTGTTTAAAATTATGCTGATAGCTGCAATTTTGATAAGACCACTTCCTTTGTCTTACAGAAGCCCTTTATCTAAAGATAATAAGTGATAAAGAGATACATCAATTAGATAGAGATAAAGAGGGAGAAGGTGGTGGATCTAGATTCACTGGGAGGAATGTGTCAGCTTTATATCGAAAGTTTGATGCTGTTTTGTGACCCCCTACTGAGAACAATAGCTGCATGTCCTTAACCAGAGTTCTTTTGTTATGTTAACAGTTAAACTTAACTGGCAATTTCACTGGCTCAAGAGACACCTAGGAGATTAGTAAAGCACGCTTTGGGTGTCTCTGGATAGGTCACGAGGATGTGATTTGGGGGGATTATATCCAGTCCCTGCCCCTTGCCCTTTGGCTCTTCCCGAAAGCTCTGCTTTTCAGGTGGTACAAGTTGAGCAGCTTTCCTCCTTCATCTTTTTCCACCATAACGTTTATGCTTTGCAGCCAGCTGACCATGGACTGAACCTCTGCAGGCTTGAGCCAAAACAATTTCTGCTCCTTTAAGTTTCAGGTATTAAATACTTGATCCCAGAAACAGGAAGGTGACAAATTTGGAAAGTATGTATTGTACCATGTTATTTTTACAACCTACTTTGAAAGTTATATTAATATTTTCTTCATATTTCAACATAGAAATTGACTTATTTTTCAGTGACACAACTTATGACTAACCATAATAAGCTGACACTCTATCAATTTCAAATAGATATTCATGCCTTCACATTGATAAAACATGTATAAATAGCTTATAATATTTTAAATCTATTCATATATTGTTAACTAGAAAGAGTTTATTTCTGTGAAACATTTTAGATTAATGAAAAAGTTTCATTGCTGAACCAAACTGCCTCTCAAATAGCAAACCATAAAATGAAATTCACTACTGATGAGCAATAGGGTAGAAGATCTACAACTTTAGTGTGGATCAGCATCCCTGGAGGAGTTGCTTATCCAAAGCAAGTTTGCTCAGCCCCATTCAGCAAGGCCTGAGAATTTGCACCCATGTCAAGGTCAAGGTGGTGGAAATGCTGCTGGCACAGAGCAGCACAGTGAGAACTGAGAAACTAGGCTACTGGAGAAGTGGGAGAGCAGTAAGAAATCCAGATCTGGACCCCATTCCCCAAGATCTTTGAAACATTCAAGGGCAGAGAAAAGCAGGAGTTCAGGGAGGACACATCAGCCATGACCAGGGTGGCTCAGCAGCCTCGAATACAGAAAAACACCTGCCCGAGCAGTGCAAGGACGCCATCTCACTGGATCCTTCCCTCTCATTCCCACAGGACTCCCACCCAGACAGAATGGCTAAGGACAATCACTCAACAGTGACAGAGTTCATCCTTGGGGGATTAACTAACAGGCCAGAGCTCCAGATGCCCCTCTTCCTCCTCTTCCTGGCCATCTACATGGTCACCATGGTGGGGAACCTGGGCATGATCACCCTTATCTGTCTTAACCGGCAGCTTCACACGCCCATGTACTTCTTCCTCAGCAACCTGTCACTCGTGGACCTCTGTTACTCTTCTGTCACCACCCCTAAAATGCTGGTCAACTTTGTGTCCCGGAAGAATGTCATCTCCTATGGGGGGTGCCTGTCTCAGCTCTACTTCTTCCTTGTTTTTGTTATTGCCGAGTGCTACATGCTCACAGTGATGGCCTACGACAGGTACGTGGCCATCTGCCACCCTTTGCTTTACAATATCATCATGTCCCATACTCTCTGCTCCCTCCTGGTGGCTCTGGTCTACACCATAGGGTTCATTGGCTCCACAATAGAGACTGGCCTCATGTTGAAACTGAGCTATTGTGAGAACCTCATTAGCCACTACTTCTGTGACATCCTCCCTCTCACGAAGCTCTCCTGCTCTGGCACCTATGATGTGGAGATGGCAGTCTTCTTCTTAGCTGGATTTGACATCATACTCACCAGCCTAATGGTTCTTGTTTCCTACGCCTTCATCCTGTCCAGCATCCTCCGCATCAGCTCCACTGAGGGTAGGTCCAAAGCCTTCAGCACCTGCAGCTCCCATCTTGCAGCTGTGGGGCTGTTCTATGGATCCACTGCGTTCATGTACTTGAAGCCCTCCACAGCCAGTTCCCTGGCCCAGGAGAACGTGGCTTCTGTGTTCTACACAACAGTGATCCCCATGCTCAACCCCTTGATCTACAGCTTGAGGAACAAGGAAGTAAAGACAGCCCTCCAGAAAACACTGACAAGAAAACTCTTTTGATGTGAGTGTTATTGCTCGCTCTCTCTCTGCACAGAAGTAGGTGGTTAGATACCTCAGTAAGGTGCCCTCTGCGTGCCTGCCCGCTGTGAATTGGAAACAGCCCCTTCCCTGTGTATTTGGGTGCAGCACTTCTCCACATTTTCCTCTTCCTTCCCTCCCCCATTTCTATCATTTTGTTTGCAACTGGCCATTTCAAGTTGATTTTTCTCTCAATTAGGGTGGGTTTCATCTATTTTCAATCATAATTATAAATTAATGTAAATTTTCACATTGTGTTTGGGAATCATTCATGGTCCTACTACCTTCAATGTAGAAAATAGTCAACAGCTCATTTCTTACTTTTGGTCACTGGCAATACATGAAACTTAGAGATGTAAGGGGCTGGGGATATAGCTCAGTGGAATAAGCACCTGCCTGGCAAGTGCAAGGTCCTAAGTTCAATCCCCCGTACCACAAAAAAAAAATAAAATAAAGAAACTTAGAGATGTGAATTTAAAAGTGGTCTAGAAATGATACTTTGTACCATTGTCATCTAGATTCTTTCTCCCCCGCTCTTCCTTTACATATGTTATATCTCCTCTCTTGTATTCCTGCCCCCACATTTCCACATGACTCCTTTGTGTAATTTTCCTGGTAATTAATAATAATGATAATAATAGTAATAATAATAATAATGGCTCACAGGTTTTTCGTGCTTCTCCTGAACCATGTATCTGTTCTGAGCAGATTCTATTTTATTTCCATTACACTTCATCACAGAGCTGTGGTCCCACTGCACACAGATGGTAACTCAGTGACTTGCACCAGATCATCCAGGTGGCAATCAATGCTTGGATCAAACCGCAACCTCAGTGGCTCCAAACTCACACTCTGGTCTCTCACACACAGCCACCCTCGCTGTAGGCCTTCACAGTCCATGGGTCCAATCTAAAAAAGTTGCCTTGGTTATGCTTTTCCCATTTCAAATGCTTCCTGATAACAATTTCTCAAATGTTCTCAGTATCACCTGCATAAACTTATTTCTCTTTCTGTGCACCTTCTTCAAGATAAATAAGAAAGATTACACTGGAGTGGCTGAGCAGGCCAAATTATCCTGAATCTCTCCCATTCTTCGCACTGAAAGATCCACATCCTGGAAAAGCCCTCTATCCAGGCAAAGTAGGATGACCAGTCACCCTAGATTTCACACTGATCAAAATCACTTAGTGAATCCAATTGCAGAGGGACAGAGTGTCTCCTCACACTTATTAATGATATGATCAAGGATGTGTGCTTTAGACTAAGCAGCCTGATGTAGTCTGAATGGTTTATGGACATCTTTTGTTGTTTACAACAGTTCAGGGTACACCACTCTATCAATCAGTGGTTTAATTTGGGAAACACAGATAACTAGTTCCATTAGACAGAAAAGGATGTAATGCATGAATTTACATGCACACAGTTTTTAACTACTAGAGAAAGGGTAAGCGATCCCCTAAAATGGCTCCACAATAGATATGACCTACCCATCAGGAAGGTGCAGCAACATTATCACTCCTGCTACCATGAAGAAGACTTCTCATGTTCCTGAACCTGGAAAATGACAGACCTAGAATGAGCATCACCTGGAAACTTATTAGAAATTCAGAATTTCAGCCTCATTCCAGACCTTCATTACTGGGTAGGAGCCAGATATCTTTTTAACAAGCCCTGGGGTGATTCTCAATTATTGTACACAAAAGAGAGGAACCTTCCAATCCAACTTTCCAAATCTCACATAAGTGCATTTAATTCGTGAAAATTAGCTGCAAAAGACTTGAGATATGCCAGCTTCAGCTTTTTAACCTGACCAGAAAGCAGGTCAAGGGAATACTGAGACAGTCATAAATAAGTAGCTTCTCTGCTCATTTTCCTTAACCTTTCTCCAACAGAAAATAACATCTCTACCACTCGGGAGACCCAATAATTAGAATTAAATGTACAAAAATATCAGCTTACCTTCACGCGATAAGCCACAAAGAAAACAATGGTGGAGGTGGGTGTGTAACTCAGAGATTTAGCGGTTGCATAACATGCACAGGACCTGGAATTTGATTTCAATATTTATGGACATCATGACTTTATTTAACATCATGACTTAGATAAATCGGGTTTTATTATCATTATTGTTATTAATTATTACTCTACAAGATAGAAAATACCAAGAAAAGAAAGCTTAGTGTTTTGTTCAACAAAGTATAGTGAGATCCAAATCTTTAGGGCAGTTTCCCACCTCAGTGATATTTTTCTTCTAGATTTAAGCTGTTTATAAGAATAAAGATTGCTGTGAGTGGTGGCGCACACCTGTAATCCCAGCACTCAGGGGGCTGAGGCACGAGGATCGTTGCAAGTTCGAGACGAGCCTGGGCTACAAAGTGAGCTCAAGGCCAGCCTCAACTTCATAGTGAGACTCTGTCTCAAAAAGACAAAAAATAGATAAATAAAGATTGTGAGAGAAGACTTTCTTAAAATTGTGGAGAACATGTGTGGCTTTCTGTCTGCATAACAACCTTTGTGAACTGAATACTGTCACTTCAACCTTTGCTCTCTTGCTTCATGAAGTCCTATGTGTTTGAACTATTTTCTTGCCCATGGAAACATCTCCATTGTGCCTGGAATCATCTTTCTTCTTCCATGTATCAAACAGTATGCTTCCAATTAAAGACAATCAGGTTTTTTTTAAACCTCTCCATAATTTCAATCCATTGCACAGCTTTAATTTTACGTTTGCACTTGAGAAATTATAGGCTTTATAGTATTGCAGTGGTAGATTTCTCTTTAGGAAATAACATACAAAATGTGATTGACAACTATGGTGATCATTTTTAATTTTTTTATTACAGTAAAAGACAAATTGTCATTAACACCCCTCAAAAATACATTACTTCAAATACAATTATCCTTGCATTCTTTCCACTTTCTGAATCACTTCTGGAAGTCCTTTTGTGAATGTCTTAGTTGTGCTGTCAGGGCTGCTTCAATGTTTTGAATCAATTCAAAACATTTATCTTTCATTGTCATTTTGACTTCAGGGAAGAACCAGAAGTCACATAGGGCCAGATCCACTGAATAAGGTTGATGAAGACACAACTTGAGGTTTTATTTGACAAAACTTTGCCATAAACATTTTGAATTAATTTAGGAAACAGAGTAGCCAAGAAGACACTCATTAAGGGAGACTTCTGAAACTGCTTCATAAAGTGGCAAGACAACTGCATAAGTGTGTTCAAGGAAAGGAGATGACATGTATTTTGAGAAGAATTAATGGCAATACATCTTGCTTGTAATAATTTTTTTGTTTTTCATTTAAATATTAATCGCTTTTATCAGATTTTTTTATGTCCCTGCATTCAGGGATATTATGTTTGCACTTGAGAAATTATAGATTCTACACTATTGCAATGGTAGATTTCTCTTTAGGAAATAGGATACAAAATATGATTTACAATAGTGACTATGGGATCCAATGTAATGTTTTCAGATAAATATTTCATTTTGATGACTTATATGGAGCTACTCATATCAAAGTTTAGCCATGAGACAGCTGCAAATTTCTTTTTACCATCTTTGTGGTAAGTTTCTGTTTAGCTTTCCTACCAATATGTTGACCTTGGAAGTTTCACAAATTAAGAATACTAACTGTGGCATCACTGTCAAAAAGAAACACCAATACCTGCATTTTAAAAGTTTCAAATTGGGGATGCAAGGAAGCAGGTCTGCATTGGACATGCAGCAGCCTACACCATTTGGCAACCAGGCCGGCACCAAATGCATAGCGTCCCTCCAGTGACATGAGCAAGCCAGCCAGCACAGGATGTGCAGCCCCAAAATACCACGAGAAATCAGACTCACTTCAGAGGGGTGAGACATCCTCCCCATGAGAACAAGCAGACCTGTGCTGGACACATGGTGCCCTCACACCCCTACAAGCAAACAGGTTCACCCCAGACATGTGGTCTGCCCCCCCTACACACACACACACACACACACACACACACACACACACAGGCACAACCATCCATCAACTCCAAGCCAGCTATATATTTTCCTTCCCCTTGGCAAAGGACAGCAAAGATGAGAACTAACCAACCAACCGGACCCCAGAGAAGAATAGTACCCAGGGAGAGAAAGAAGTATCTATGCTGTGACTGTTGACATTAAGTCCAACCATCCACTTGAAACCCCTGCCCCACAGCTATACCAAAAGGGACCAGAGGTTGATCACATTGCCCATCTAACAAGAGGAGCAAGAACATGCCCTGGCTTGGATGGTAACCACAGTCTGAGGCCCTAAATCTAGGCAGAGAAAACTGTGACTCCCTGTATCCTAAGATAGCAGATCTTGGAAATAAACCTCTCATTTAAAGCACAAAAATTATTTTCTTTGGTTAAATATTTTATTTTTAATTTCAGTATTTGATATTATTTCTGTCTTTCCTTCATTGTATTTTTGTGGAATGTGGGACTTTATCTCCCCCTTTTTCCCCTTTTAGGTTTTTTTTACTTCTTTTTCTTTTGTCTTTTTGAGACAGAATCTCACTATGCACTTCAGGCTGGGCTGAGCTCACTTTGTAGCCCAGGCTGGTCTCAAACTCACAATGATCCTCCTGCCTCAGCTTCCAAGTGCTGGAATTACAGGCATGTGCTACCACACCCAACATCCTTCCTTTCTCTTTTCCCTAGTAGAAATCTACTAAATCTATTTGTTCACAGTTTTCGTTCAGTTATGATATTTCTTTGTTGATTTTTTTGCCTATTTTATCTATGTATTGGTGACAATGGGATACTGAGATCTCCTGTTGCAGTTGTATTAGTTCTTATTTGATATTTTTATGTCAATTATAATTTGTTTTGTATAGTTGGGTATACTGGTATTTGGTGCATATATATTTATGATTGTTATCTCTTCCTCTTGGATTGTTTTCATTACAAGGGTGTATTGATCTTTTTTGTCTCTTTCAAGAAATCTTGACTTGAGAGCCATTTTGTGTGCAAATAGAATAGTTACCCCTGCTCTTTTCTGGGTTCCTGGGTAACCTGGTAGGTTGTTCTCCAACATTTGGCTTTCACTTTATGAATTTATTTTCGAATTAAATGTGTTTCTCATATGTAGCATATTGTTGGATCTTGCCTCTTGATCCATTCTGCTAGTCTGTTTCTTTTGATTGGTGAATTAAGATCATTTACCTTGGTAGTTATAACTGATATATACTGACATCCTTGTCATATTATTTTCCTGTTGTTAGTTCCCACCAGCTCCCCCCATTTAATTACATGCCTTGCCTGGTGGTTTCATTCTCTTCAGGGTTCATGGAATTGTAGTGCTCAGTATCTCTTCCTAGAGGACATTCAGAATATTTAGAGTACTGGTTTTATGGTCATGAATTCCTTCAGGTGTTCTTTGACATGGAAATATCATTTTTCCATAAATTTTGAAACATACTTTTATGGAGTATGTCAATCTTAGCTGGAGGTTGTTTTCTTTTAGAAATTGAAATACTTCACTCCAAGCCCTCCTTAACTTGAGGGTTTGTGTTGAGAAGTTAGCTGTAATTCTGATGAGCTTTCCTGTATAGGTTATTTTGTGTTTTTTTTCTCTAACAGCATTTAATATTCTGTTCTTGTGTTGAATTTCTGGACTCTTGACTATTATGAGTGGTATACATGTTCTATTACTAATTGTGTGTAAATTTTTTATCATTGCGTAAATGGAGTTCTATATGCCTCACTTAACTGTATCTCAAATTCTTTTTCCTTGCTTGGGAAGTTTTCTACCATTCCTGAATAGCTTTTTAAATGACCTTTGCACTATTTACTGGTTTTTTTATTGACTACAGTCAATCACATATTATTCTTATTTGCAACATCTAGCAGGTGTTGGATTTATTTTTAATGGTCATGATGGCTAACTGCCATCCTGTCTGTATACTGATATTCTGTCCTCACATTGGATCATTTTGCTACATGTAGTTTCAAAATGGAATTTTTAATCTCCTGGATATCTGGTTAAGTCTGTTTTATGAATTCCATTTCTTTGTTACGTTGGACATTCACGGCTTCCATCATTTTCCTAAGCTATTATATTTTTAACTGTATCTACTTGAGTCATTAATCATGTCCTTCATTATGGACACCGTGTCAGTAGTTATCTGAGAAATCATTTCTGATTTAATTTTTTTCTAAAGCTTCATTTGTCGGCTTTGTTACTTCCACTGTTACCACTTTAGGTGGCTTTCTGATTCCTCATTGTGCCCTGGAATGGCCTTTGGTGACCTGGAAATCTGGAATTGCACCTTGCTTCCATGACTTCATATTTTATTTTTTTAGTTTAATTCCTATGTTCATGCTTGTAAATTGCTATGGCAGGTAGCTTTATGGCTAGTATTGAGAACCCTTAGGAAATGACTTCTCAGAGATGCCTTGCAGGTGTAGCTGGGTTTCAGTTTTGGGGTCTAATGCAAGATTCTACCACTTCAGTTTATTGGGAATGAGAAGTTGCTGCCTATTTGGCCTAAATCCTAGTTCTTTGACACTAGCCTACCCTATTGTTTGTAACCTTCAGGCAATCTCAGGCAGCACAACAAGAAGAACAACTGATTAGAACAATTATGTCACCTCAGCTGAAGCAGTGCAATCAGTAATAACAATAGCATCAACAACAGCCTCAAAAGTGACAAACTATGGCAACAACTCATTTTCCACATTCAAATACATGAACTACATATGTGATTGTATAACAAAATTAACAAAAATGTTGTACACAGTAAACATGCCCTCAATATGGCAATTTTATCCTCAAGGGAGAAAATTCAAAAGAGGTTAGGGGAAAAAATAGAAGAGGATGTGATCAGAAATAAGGTTGAAGGACAAAGGAAGATTATGAACTGTGAGAAACTGGGGAAGAAGATAGAAGGGAAAGAGAGTAGAAAGAAAGACAAGCAAGACCAGAACAGAACAACAATAAAAAAATAGGAACTATGCACACACATAAAAACATGAACAAATAATCCAGAAGAAACAAAAAAGAAGAAAATAAAAATGTCCACCATAGGGCAAATCCCTGCTGTCACTGGTAGAGTGGGAAGAAAGAGGCCTGATCCATATTGATTAAAGCCAGCAACACATCTATAGATCTATGGAAGGACACTAAAGAATCCCAGCAAGTCTGCACCTTTAGTTCCTCTGATATTCGGGCTGGTTTCTGACTGTGAGGCTAGAACGCAATTTATTCAGCTTACAACAGCCTTGTGACTCTTTCTGCCTTGAACATGGCCCCCTACAGGCTTGAACTCAGTTATCATTCACCTTGACATTAGAGGCTGCTGTACAAAACCAATGTGCAGCAGTTTTGAGTTCAGAGCTCATTTCGCCCCTCTCCAAAATGGTTGTGAACCAATCAGCCTCTCCTAGAGGGTGTCTGAACCCAAATTATTCACCAGCTACTGCAGCCTGCTGTGTCCACTGTTCTGTTACACTGGTGCATTTCTCTGAGAAGGCCCTGGGGGTCACCAGTAGTCACTGGGCATATCCAGGTTCGGTCGTGTTTCCCAAACAAGTCAGGGAGCAAGAAGAGAGTATCACGTGCCACCTCCTTCTTCTGTGTCGATGTCTTTCTCTTCACTCACTCTGTGTGTTTCCATTCTTGATTCAGATCATCTCTGGGTTCCAGGGAACCATTTCCCTCCTTCCTGTCTTCCTCAAAGGGTTCCATTCCAGCATCTGCACACCAAATCTCAGAGAGGCTGCTTCTCTGCAGATTAGCACCCCACCATCTTCCCAAAAATCCATAAAAGAAAAGGACATTTTAAATAGCAAAGTAGAAATCAATGATATTGAGGCAAAAATATATAAATAATTAATGAATTGAAGAGTTTTCTCTTTGAAAGAATAAATAAAATAGACAAACCATTAACTAGTCTAACCAAAAAAAGAAAAAAAGCAATGCAATTAGAAATAAATACAGCAAGACCACAACAGACACTAAAAAGAATGACTAGCAAGAACTTCACAGACCCGTGCATGAATAAATTGAAGAATTCATAAAAAATGGATAAATTCTTATATGCATAAAAATTACCAACACTAACCCAAGGAGTTTTAAAGACTGAATAATCCAGTAACAGGCCCTAAAATTGAAGGAGTAATTTTAAAAACCTACCTACTAAGAAAAGCCCATATTCAGATGGATTCACATCTGAATTCCACAGAAACTTCATGGAAGATATAATACCAAAACTCCTAGAGTTCTTTAATGAAATCAAAAGGGAAGACATACACTCAGCATCACTCCTGGAATCAAGCAATATCCTGATTCCCATACCAGACAAGGGTCCAACCAAAAAAAGAGAACTATAGGCCAATTTCTTTAATGAATATATGTGCAAAATCCTCAAGAAGACGCTGTCAAACAGTATGCAACAAATCATTAAAAATATTGTACATGTGACCAAGTAAGCTTCATTTCAGGAACATGAAGACATTTTAACATACACAAATTAATGTGTAATAAATCACATAAGCAGAAACAAGAACAAAAATCGCATAATCACCTCAGTAGACACAGAAAGAGCCTTTAATAATATTCAAAATCCATCCATAATATTGAAGGGTGGGGAGAAGGTTGGAGAAAAGAAAAATCAAGACAGATCATGAACAGGTATAAATTTCCTATAGGGAATGTTATTATTATGTATATGTAAAGTGTACCAATAAAAATAATTTTTTAAAAAACACTAAAGAAACTAGAAATAGAAGGACCTTATCTCAATCTGAGAGAAATTATTCATGACAAACCTAAGGTAAACATACATGACTTGGTTACTTTTCTCTCATTGCTGAGACAAAATACCCAACACCGAAAATGAAGGAAAGTTTATTTAGTTTACAATTTGTGGAGGTTTCAGTCCATATTTGGCTGGCTCAGAGGCAGAGCAGTACGTGGCACAGGGCAAACATTCACGGCAACAGAGTATAGCAAGAACAACATGAGCGAAAAGGAGGGAATGGCAGCAAGCAGCCTCCTTCCTTCCCCTACATTGCAAACAGGCTACCCCCACCCAGGGGGCATGTAGCTCTCACACAGTCTCCATGCCCTCCTCTTCCACAGGCTCAGGATGTGTACAAAGTAAGCAGCCTGGCTTCCTGCTGAGTTACTCAGCCAAACCTCTGGACTTCCCAAGTTGACACAATTTATCAACCATAACAAAAATAACAAATAAATCCGGGGAAGATGGCGACCGGGTGAGCAGCAAGGGAGCGAACCTCCTTATTAAACACCACCAGCTCGAGACAGACTTGGTGAGTGTGCATGCCGGAACCTCGGCTGGGAAGTTTAAACTGGGCGTATTTCTCTGAGATGCCGGGGGAGATGTGGTAGGGCGGACCAGGCTGCCGGGGCGAGACGTGGGAAAGTCCCAGACGCTGGGAGCCGGGGACGATCCCCGCGGGGAAGAAGCGGGGATCGGTCCAGGCGCAGTGGGAGCGCAGCCGCCTCGGTCCCGCCTCCCGAGACGGTGCAACCCCCCGGCGACTCCCGACAGAGATCGGCTTGCTAGCGGCGGAGACGCCCGGCAATCCCACGTTT